>JAHQIV010001164.1:0-13410 GCA_030463285.1 Phytophthora europaea
CCTCGACCCGAAGTCGACACCTGCCTCCAATTCATTGCAAACTAAGATGAAGGCCCCATCGACCATCCTCGCCGCTGCCTCGCTCATGGCGAGCGTGCAAGCCCACGGCTACATCTCGCACCCCAAGGCGACGTACGAGCCCAACACCGTCTACACCACGTACAATGCGCTAACCACCGCCAGCGTGAACGCGGGCTTCAGCGGCGGCAAGTACAACGACAGCCCGGAGAATAACGCCAAGGCCTTCAACGACCACTGGAACGCCACAGGCTACAAGTCGCTTCGTGATATGCTGGACCCGCTCGCCCCCGACTACGGCCACTCGATCAAGACGGCGACGCCCGTGGACGTGACCGGCTACACGGACATGTGGTGGCAGAACGACGAGTACAAGGAGGGATTCATCAACACCCACGCGGGTCCGTGCGAGGCGTGGATCGACGACGTCAAGATCTTCCACCACGACAACTGCGCGGCCGAGTTCAAGACGTACCCGGCGAAGGTGCCAGCGGACTTCTCGTCGTGCAAGGGCGACTGCCTGCTGGTGTTCTACTGGCTGGCGCTGCACGAGCCCAACTGGCAGATCTACAAGCAGTGCGTACCGATTACGAACAGTGGTTCGTCAACCACGACCCAGTCTTCGGGTGCGGGTGAGACTGCTACCTCAGCCTCTGCGGATGCTGGTGCCGAGCAGACGACCACGAGCGCTCCGGTGAGTCAGACGGCGACCCCTGTGGCCACTACGGCTGCACCTAAGGCTGCTGCGGTGACACCCAAGCCTGTTGAAGATAGTCCCGCGGTTAACAGCTCTTCTTCCGCTGAGGCTGATACTCCAGCTTCAGAGGCAATGCCAGGAGCTGCTACTCCGGCGCCAGATACCACAACTGCAGCCCAGGAGGCTGATACGGAGGCCCCAGAAATGGCCACATCTGCCCCCGAAGTCACGCCGGCGACACCGACAGCGACCGAAACTGCGAAGAAGTCGGGTAAATGCGTGGGTCGCCGTTCCTAAGACGGGTACCATAAAGAGCTGGGATGCAACCGTCTCGAGATCGCAAGACCGGATCCTGTAGAAACCTAGATGTGTGCGTACTAGGTGTAAGTTCTGATAGTCTCCCCTTCATGTGTAATGGTGCCATGATCAACTTCTGTAAAAGAAGCACACATCCAGCATTCGCCATGTAGCGTTGTGGTGAACCCCCTCTGGTTTCCCAGCTTGTGTCTTTGAGCATTTGATGGTGGCGACAACAACGATTGCGATAACGGCAGCTGGGGCGGCTCGAGTTTAGGCTTGAACCGACCCAATCGCTATGCACGCCATGCGTTCCGTGCAGCCATGTGCGGCAGCTCAGTTTTTACTGTTCGACCAATACATATTACTCAAATGAGTATGAAATTGCAAATTAAATGCCAAAACGGTATATTTTGTGACTAGATCGGCATAAAGTACCGTATTCCTTATGTGCTTACTGACAGCCAAATTTACGATTTGTTCTCTGTACTATCCACTCCAAAGACGTGACCTGTACGAGCATAAATGATATTCCACTCGAAGAACACCAGCTGATTGGAGGAATTGTATAATACTGCATATTTTATGTACCGCAGACGTGTCCCTGGCACTGTCAGTTACCACATAAAGTGCTTCGAAATTCTTTTCTAACGATTTTGATTGGCTGGTGGGGTTGTCAGGAATGGCTGAACGTCGGTAAGCACATACCAGTAAAGTAAGGAATACGGTAAACGGGTGGAATATTTTCAATTCTGTAAGTACGTTTTAAATAATGACAAAACCGGTGTGTAGGAAATATGATTTATGAGTGTTGTGCATCCAATTATCCCGCATAGATTACCGTGCCGCTATAAGTGCGACTCTGGAAAGCGGTGGAAAGCTGAGCAGTGTTTAACGTAGTACAGTAAAAACCGTAATTAGTCTGGTCCACACTATTTGCGCCGGCAAAATTGTTGGCGGTTGAACACAATTAGTCTGGATCAAAATCAGCCACACTAATAAGGAATCCACACTAATAAGGCACCCGCTAATAAGGCATCCAGCCTTACTAAACAATAGAAACGTTGGTATAAATGGTGTGGATGTGTTTTGGATGATTTATCGTCACTTTCGGGCTGAATATCGATTGAATATGATCGATTCTGGATGAAATTATCATCAAAATGGATTTGTGTATCACGGATCCCTTGCACTATTAGTCTGGACCAGAGTAAATAGAAACCCACACTAAAAAGGCACCCAGACTAATTACGTTTTTTACTGTACCTTGATGAAGTCTATTTTAATAGACTGAACCGTATTGGTATTTGGCCACTTTTAAGTGGCCAAATAACGGTACATGTATTAATACGTCCAGGCATTCACTACAGTATTGCACCTTCCGTTAGATATCGCGAAAGATTCGTAAGCTTATGCGAAATTTCATGGCAGCACAAGTTCACATTCACGGGGTAGGGATAGATGTTGCATGGCATTTAAAGGGTTAACCCTATTTGCAATTTCATACCGATTTTGTCATTTTCCCAATACATAACGTTAGATCCTTGGGAGCCACTTCACCAAATCGCATTATGTTTTGCTTTAGGATGGGGGTTTCGTTGGGACGCATCGCAGTAACAGCATCCCGAGGGTAAAAGCAGCGTTTTCCACGCACGAATTAATGCACGTGAGTGCGAAAGTCGTCGGTGCGATGCACTGCTCGCGCTAGCCGGGCTTACTACCCCTCACTCTTTTAATCGCGCGTTTCCCGGCAGCACCTCGCCACCAGAACGTCAAACCCCTTCGAAAACGACCATGAAGTCCTTCCTCACCCCTTCAGGCGCTCTCACGCTTGCCGCGTTGGTGAGCTGCGTGCAAGCTCACGGCTACATCTCCAAGCCGAAGGCGTCGTACAAGCCCAACACCGTCTATACGACCTACAATGGTCTCACCGGCGCCAGTGTGAACAAGGGGTTTGCTGGGGGTGTCTACAACCACGAGCCTGAGAACAACGCCAAGCAGTTCACGCAGCACTGGCCGGCCACGGGGTACAAGTCGCTTCGCGATATGATTGACCCCGTTTCGCCTGGTTACGGCTTCTCGCTGGACACGGCGACCCCGATCGATGTGAGCAGCTACAACGAAATGTGGTGGCAGAACGACGAGTACAAGGAGGGCTTTCTTGCCTCGCACCACGTACGTAGACTTGGTTCCCTAAGCTACACTCGACGAACCATGCTTGCTAACGTCCTATGCTCATATAGGGACCCTGCGAAGGTTGGATCGACGACACCAAGGTCTTTCATTACGACGACTGTGTCGCTGAGTTCCCGTCGTACCCTGCCAAAATCCCCGTGGACTACTCATCGTGCAAGGGTGACAAGTGTTTGTTTGTCTTCTACTGGCTGGCGGTCCACTCGCCCGAATGGCAGATCTACAGTACGTCCACGAGTCCGATGTGGTCAAGGTTTTGTTGGACTGCTAACGCGACCGTCTTCTTACTCATTTTTATTTTATTTTTCAGAGCAATGCGTCCCCATCTCGAATGGAGGATCTGGTGAGGTGGCTGGCGAGGCTTCCACCTCTGTGCAAATGACACCTGAGGCCTCCACGCCCGACGCTACAGCTGCGCCTCTAACAACGGACTTCGCTCAAGTGGACACGACGACTGGCACGTCGACTGGAACGGGAACTGGCTCATGCAAGCGCCGCATGCGGAGTTAAACAAAATGCAAGTCAGTTGACCGCGGCCGTACGATATACTAGGCCACCAGGGCAATGTTTATGTCTGTAATTGATTCCGTAGTTGTGTCTTGTCATGTTCTGCCCGTGTTGTCTAGATTTATGCGAGTCGCAAAGGAAAGGTTATTGCCATGCCTTCGCTACTGGTCTTTTTTGGGTGATCTCGTTGTGCGACCAAATCTTTATTTTCTCACACCTCATCGTGCACACTTAAAAATGTGCAGTTGAAGCTACAAATGATCGAGATTTTACCACTGGGCGGATACCGCATGGATAAAGATGACTCTGGCACGCCTGACGAGTATCATTAATATACAAAGGCTTAGAGACCAATGGCAAAGTGGCCTGATGGAGAAGCTAGACAAGCCCGTGCGCACCAGTGATAACGGCACGAGAGCATTATATGATGTAAACAGGATGCTGGCAAACCACGGGTGTGTAGGCTTTCAAGCCTGGCGCAAGGTTGGTCGTTGGCACAAAACGATCGAGTCGACTGGATCCGATTTCGATCCAATTCCGACTCGTTTCGACTCCCGATCGAGTCGGTTTGTGTCGCTTATCCGGATCCGGATGCCGGATCTGATGCTCCACCGATACAGAAAACTATGGATCGGTTCGCACTGCGAACTTCGCAGACAGAAGCAGCGATAAAGTTGTTTGATCGTACAGAAGCTCATCACTGGTGGACGAATGTTTCTCTTCTTTACGTGCAGACGCAGTCGTTAACAAGCAGAGGGGTCTTGTTTGCGTCGCAATGATACCTTTGATGGCACTAGCACCACTCCACCACACCGATGAAAGACTGACCTTCACTTTCAATTACGACCCGCGGAACACACGGGACTTCCGACACTGCGCTTGCGTGAAATGCCTCTTTCGGACCTATACGTCATCGCAGGCATGTATGTCGTGGGGCGTTGCCTGCTCACACCCGATGGTGGCTCAGGCGACGATATCGCGACCGACAAAGGAAGCGCGAGTCTGAATGAGGGGAACTTCGTGATGCTGCTATTCGCGCTTGCTGCCGTCGACGGGAGACTGCACTAGGCTGCATGGGCTCCCTCACTCCGTTCAAGGTACCCTCGAGCGTCCTGCTGACAAGAAATAAATGTAACTTAAAACGTTGGTGCGTGCGTTTGTCTTTGTATATCGCCGGAAAAAGAGCGCAAGAGACGAATGCTCTTGAATCAAGGCCCCTGAGAGGATTCTCGATGGAACGCAGAACGTTTCGAAAGAAGGTGGGGGGGGGGGACGGGCGTGGCGCAGTGCTTGCCGTTGGCAATGTACCCGCAGAATGCAGCCGCATCTCGCTTCACAGCAGCGAGAAGGAGCTCGATCAAGGCCGGCTGGACTCGGATGGCGGAACGTACCTCGTCCATCTGGTTTCGCGAACATGGCACCACGGTGCAGCTTATGGATGGCTCGCTCCAGATCTGGCCCCACACCTGACCGTATCCGCTGGCCTCGATCGCGCCACTGCTACTGGAATGGTGTCGTCGCATCGACGGGCAGAGCTTTTCCCAAAAAGAGCACCGATTTGCTGTGCCGTCCCAAAAGAAGTACCTGTCCCAAAAGGAGGACCTGTGAGTGCCATTTGCGAGTATAAGCAGTCGGGCTGTGCAGTTGGTGCTGTTTCTAGGTCGCACCAGCGTTGTTCGCCGCAAACACATTCGCGTGTAGGAGCTGCTGGGCAGCGGTCTGGAGCTCGAGGGCCGCGTCAAGAACTGGGCCAAGACGGTGCTGAGACCGGCACCGAATGGTTTTCAACGTGAACGCCGGCATGCAGTGCGTGATTAACACGGAGCGGGCCGAGGGCTTCGTCGACACGATCGCGCCCGGCGGCAAGCGTGCCAGCTTGGGTATGGAGACACGCTGCTGATCCACCACGCCCCAATTGATGGCGCGAACTTCTGTCCGACCCGTAGTTGAACTACTAGTTCATCCGTGCCGGGAAGGGTGTTCAGATCGAAGAGCACGCGAGAAGCAGAAGCCATGGTGTCGGTAGGGTGTTGAAGACGAAGGGAGGGGGCAGAAGTGAGATTGTGAGCCGTATGGTAGAGGAAAGAGTTGGAACGCAGTCCAGAAAAATATTATTTGCACTCTGTTTTCAGTGAGTGCATCATCCTAGTCCTGGCAGGTATCTGCTGTAGTGTGGGGGTTCATGCTGCACGGTTGCGCCTTATGCCCTATGTATGCAGACTTTGGTCGTTGTTATCACAGGTCCTCCTTTTGGGACAGGTACTTCTTTTGGGACGGCACAGCAAATCGGTGCTCTTTTTGGGAAAGGCACTCGCTGCTGCACCCAACTCGCCGCGTCACATTTTGCTTTTAAACTTACTGTTTGTATTGAACGTCTCACACCTGCTTTTAACCTATCCTTCCTCAGGACCAATGTCATCGCGGCCTTGGGCGAAGAAGGCAGTCGCTGCGCTTCTGCGAGAAAAAGATTCTCTCACCTGGTCAGTGCAGTGCTCGGCTCGCTGGAATGCTCGGCGCTGGGCCCGCCTCCGCAAATACCCATCGTGAGCGTCAGCGGCATCTCCTGCTTCTTTTTCTCCTGCTTGTCTTCGGTATCATCCGCCGCCCACAAGTCCATGTCCGTCTCCTCCTTTTTACCCTCACTTTTTTCTTCCTTCTCCGTTTTCGTCTTATTCTTGGTCTTCGCAGGCACCCCGCGCGGGTTTGCTGCGGCTACGCGACCTCGCCTCCGATGGTCGTTTTATGTGACTTTCACCCCCTCCTTTTCCAGCTGGGCGCAGCAGTCACTCTCTTTGGGAAAAGCTCTCGACGGGAAGTACAATAGAGTATGGGCAACTACTGTCGACCTCCCCCCCACACACACACAGTCACAATGATTGGCACGTCGCACTCGGCTCCACATTCGCCTCACTGTTCGTACACGTGGATTAACGCTGTGCCCCTCAATTCGTCTGCCCTTCCGTCCAGAGTGGCGCGCTTATCGTGGCAGAGCCCACTGCATTGCCTGGGGAATATGGCACTGGTTTGGTGCCGGTTGGCGCCGATGTATTTGAAAAATCAATCAACTAGCTACTGAGGTATTATAGTGCCTCACTTGACGAAGTATAATGTACATGTACGGCAAATTCTATGGAGATCGAGTTAGGGAGATCGAGGTGTCATAGTAGGTCCAAAAACGAGTTATTATTACCATTATTATTGGTATTAAATAAATACAAGTACAAATGAGGCTCAGAGAGACCGTTTGCAACCGAAGCGAAGCGAAGGTCTGGAATGGTCGGCGCGTGGGCCGGAGTAGTTGCCCTTACAAGGAGGTTATATCTATTTACCGACGCCGTGCCCGCCATGAGCGAAGCGAAATTCGCGGTGTAAACGAGGAGCTCACGAGGCAGCGTCCAACCCGGTATTACGTCATCCCTACCGAAAACCCCGACCTAAAGTCGGTGCTATATCACCTCGATCTCCCTAACTCGATCTCCATAGCATTTCTCTACATGTACGAGAGCGAAGAGCCACGTGGGTGCAGAACATCTCGTTAGCTTTTGCCGTTCAAACGGTCAAGCAAAAGTCGGGCGAAGTTTTCAGTCGTCGACGTGCGGCTGTTTTCCCAGCAGCGCGAGGACTACAGTCGCGGTTTAATCAGATCCAGATGGCTGTGGGCGACAGCACCGTCGTAAGCGTTGTCTATCGATCGCAGCCCCGAAAGATGCAACGGCACGCGGCACAGGACCGTCGGCAAAACCTCCTCATGACAGGCACCGCCAACTCGTCATTCCGACATTTGCCTCCTCAGCTCCAAGTCACTCACCAGTCTCAACCATGAAGTTCGCTGTCGCCACCACTGCCATTTCCCTCGTGGCGCACTCAGTCAATGCCCACGGGTACCTCTCACAGCCAGCTGCGTACTTCCCCAACGGCATCAACACCAAGTACAACGCCATTCTTACCGAGTTGTGCGACCCGGCGTTCTCGGGTCTCAAGTGGAACGACAGCCCGGACGCCAACACCGCCATGTTCACCAAATCGTTCCCCAACTCGCAGTTCAACACGCTCCGTGCCCTGATGGACACCGCCGCCTCGGACTGCGGGAATACCGCCCTGACCGGCTCACCGGTGGACGTGAGCTCGCTGAGCTCCATGAAGTGGCAGAACGACCAAGAACAGATGGGATTCATCAACTCGCACCACGGCCCGTGCGAGGCCTGGATCGACGACACCCGCGTCTTCCACTCGGACGATTGTCGCGGCGACTACACCGCTTACCCGGCCGAAATCCCCATCGACTACTCGTCCTGCAGCGGGGACTGCACCTTCACCTTCTACTGGCTGGCGTTGCACGAGCCCAACTGGCAGGTCTACAAGCAGTGCGCACCGATCTTCAACGGGAGCGGCGGTGCGCAAACTGCGCAGACCCCCACGGCTACGACAGCGACCCCTTCGGTACCTGTGTCGACGACTGCACCGATCCAGATGGATGCGATCGCTAGCGACTACACCTCGGCCCCTGCCAGCACGATTGCCCCCGCCTCAGCATCTACGACCGCACCGGGCACCGTGACACCCCCCACCACGAACTGCAAGGCTCGTCGTCGCCGCCGGATGACTGCCAACCTGCGCTCGGAGAACTAAATGGTCATGTAGTGCAGTAGATGAATGTGTCGCCTCCATCTCGAAGCAGCTTAGAGAAGGTGTCGAGTACGGAGAGATCAAGTTGTAAACAAAAGCGTGTCGTTTTCCTCCTTGCCAACCAAGTTTGACGTTTTTCGTCAGACACGATAATGAATTTCCAGTATGCAGCCCCAAAACTTGTGTTGCCTTAGAGCACTAGAAGCACGCACCTCCAGTTGTGTAGCGAACACGCTCTTACAGCAATCGTTGTGAGCCACTGAGTCTGCAGCCACCGCAAGATAATCCAACATTCAATTTCAAACTGGTTCTAATAATGTAGAGAGCAGAGCGAGCTCCGTGGATACTTTAGGACCGGACCTCATCGCTGTGATAGGGGCTACGCCATAGCAGTCAGGAGCTTGGCGCAGGCGGTTGCAGTGGACCGATCGACAGCCATTGTTAGTTATCGGTCTCTATCCGAATTTACAGCATGATTTCTCGAGCGCTTCGCCTCGAAGTTCGAACTTCGAGCAAGGAGCTCTGAGCAAAAGTGACTGAAGTAGTGGTGCATTTGACGTGCCGTTTTTTAACACAGAAATGATACAGTTGAAGTATCCATGTACTACCGTGATGCAATCCTACGATGCAAATAATATATAATACCCTCCTTAAAACGATTCATGAACGACTCCATTAATTACTCCGCTTATAGTTTTAGATAAACGATAGTGCTGAAATCATCGGCTTACCTTTCAGATTTTGCTCCAAACTTTAGCACTAAACTAAGCTGCCGACATAACGCAGTCTGCGGACCAGAGGAAGCCGGCATTCCCGAAAATCCCCCTCCACCTCCAAGTCGAGCCTCCAGCAGTGCCATGTCCTCGCCCGTGAAGACGACCCACACGCAGACGACCGTCAAGAAGACACTCGTGCACTCGGACCCCACCAGCAGCAGCAGCGGCGAAGTGACCAAGAAGACGGTGACCACGACCACCAACAAGACGTACGTGTTCACGTCCGAGTCGGGCGAGGAGATCGTGCTGGACCTCAAGGACGCGGCCACCACGCGCCCGCACGCGCGCAAAGTGAGCGGCTCCGTCGTGACGTCCGAGTTCTCGCAGAGCTCGTCAACCTTCGTGTTCGAGTATTCGTCCGAGGGCTCGTCGGAGCCGTCCGAGATCTTCGTGCCGTACATCCACTTCCCCGGTGGCTACCGCGTCACGGCGTCGGACGGCCACTGCACCATCGAGAAGCACGAGGGCTACGACATCGTCAAGCACGAGCACGACAGCCACGCGCACAAGCACCGCGTGGTCGTTGAGAAGACCAAGAAGGCGGCGTCCAAGACCTCGCGGTTCGCGTGGGAGGGGCACAGCAACATCCCTGTGTACGTGGCGCTGGGCATCGCCATCGTCACGCCCTACGTGACGTGGTAAGCGGCTGGGATCAGTCCCGGAACAAAACCATAGCAAGCCGGACGCCGTCTCATTCAGTCACCTTGGTACTGTACAATCAATATACCACAATGTTTCTCTCTGTACGCAGCTATTATAAATGGATCTTAGGTATCTAAGCTTAGGTAGCATTTGCATTGCGAGCTTTCGCTTCTGCTGTGCATGTTGGGCTCTTGCTGCACGTGACGAGGCAGTGAGTCAGAGAGTCACCTGAACTTCAGGTCCTGAAGTCGATAGATATTGAACTTGAAGACGAACAAACCGCCGTAAACGGACAACCGATCGCATTGGCGACGAAGTGTCCTCGGGCGTTGATGTGTCTGGCGCCGGATTTGATACGCATGGACATGCGGGTCTCTGCACCGTCATCAAGTTGCCGTGGACGGGATGACTGTCATCAAATCCGCGTGGAGGCAGACTTCGACCTTCAACTCCGCACGACGTACGTGTCCGCGGTCTCCACACTCTGCACTTTGCAATTTGCGGCCAAGCACTCAAGACCCAGCAAGACAAACTTGAAACACACAAGCTAGGCGAAGATGTCGCAGCCGCAGCCTGCATCCGAGCCGGAGGTGCGCGAGGTGACGCACCTGAGCATGAAGGACGGCCACTTCATTGACCAGCACGGGCGCGTCGCGCTGCTGCGCGGCGTGAACCTCGGCGGTTCCTCCAAGCTGCCGTTCGGCTACGGCCACACGGACGACCAGGACACGAGCACGTTCTTCGATGGCGCCGCCTCCGTGTCGTTCGTGGGACGTCCGTTCCCCCTGGAGGAGGCGGATCTACACTTCCAGAGGCTGCAGCGCTGGGGCTTGACGTTCCTGCGCTTCATCGTCACGTGGGAGGCCATCGAGCACGCCGGCCCCGGCCAGATCGACCACGAGTACCTCCAGTACATCCGCGCAGTGGTGGACAAGGCTGCCGAGTACAACATGCAGGTGTACATCGACCCGCACCAGGACGTGTGGTCTCGCTGGACGGGAGGCGACGGCGCCCCCATGTGGACGCTGGAGTGCATCGGCTTGGAGCCGCGCAACTTCGAGCCGACCAAGGCGGCGCTGTGCCTCGAGACGTGCGGACTGCCGGTGTCCAAGTTCCCAAAAATGATCTGGCCCACGAACTACACCAAATTGGCTTGTGCCACCATGTTCACGCTCTTCTGGGCTGGCAAGAAGTACGCGCCCAAGTGCTTGGTGGACGGCGTGCAGATCCAGGAGTACCTGCAGTCGCACTACTTGGACTCGTTGGCGGCATTGGCCGATGCGCTCAAGGACCTGCCGAATGTTGCTGGCTACGGCACGATGAACGAGCCTTCCAACGGTTGGATCGGCACGAAGGACCTGGTGAACTCCGGTGGCTTCAGGAATGGCCACGCACCTTCGCCGTTCGCTGCCATGCTGCTTGGTGAAGGTATTGCTCAAGATGTTGAGGTGTGGGGCGCGGGTATCATCGCGATGATACGTGGAAAGCCGCTGCGTGTGGAGCGTATTGACCCCGAGGGGGTGCGGGCGTGGAAGGAAGGCGCCGGTTGCGTTTGGAGGAAGGCTGGCGTGTGGGACTTTGATGCGCAGGGTAACCCGAAGCTGCTCAAGCCTGACTACTTCAGCGGCGTTGACTTTGGCACGGAGTGCTTCCTTCCCTTCGCGAGGAGGTTCACCAAGCGTATTCAGAGTATTTCCCCGAAGGCCATGATCTTCACGGAGATGCCTCCTACCGAAATCGGTGACCTGGTGTTCCCTCAGATCAGCAACGAGGACATTCCACTCGCAGTCAACGCGATGCATTGGTACGATATGATCACGCTCTTCACCACGACCTGGCGCTCCTACTTCACGCTGGACTTCGCGACGGGAAAGCCCGCTTTCGGCAACGCTGCGCTTCGGAAGCTACACCAGCACCAGCTTGCCCATGTCGCTAGCTTCGGACGTGAAAAGATGGCTAATGCCCCGACACTGATCGGCGAAACGGGTATTCCGTACAACATGAACCATGCGCAAGCATTCGAGACCGGTGACTTCTCCGCTCAAGTGGAGGCTTTGGACAACACGATCTTCAACCTGGAGTCGCAACTATTGTCCTTCACGCTGTGGAACTACACGGCCGACAACTCGCACAAGTTCGGTGACCTGTGGAACCTGGAGGACTTGAGTATCAGCAGCCCGGATTCGGAGGCTCTGGCGCGCCGTCTTTCTGGTGTTCGCCGTCGTGATGACTCTGCTCGTGCTCTGCGTGCATTTGCGCGCCCGCACGGACGCAGAATTGCTGGTATTCCGAGCAAGTCGCAGTTTGACTTGAAAAATGCTGAGTACGTGCTCGAGTACACGTCGGGGAAGTCGGTGTCGAGCGCAGTCACGGAGCTTTACGTCTCGTACGCACACTACCCGGACGGGTACCGCGTGACTGCTTCTGACGGCCACTTCACGATCGATAAGCACGAGGGCTACGACGTGGTGAAGCACAAACACGATGGCCATGCGAACAAGCATCGTGTGGTGGTTTCGCCCACGAAGCCTCTGCGTTCCGCTCACTCCAACTGGCCTGTGTACCTTGCTCTTGCTGCTGCTGTTGTCAGCCCGTACATTGAAGCGTACACGCGGAAGTAAGCAGACACGAGCTGCTACGACTACTGTAGACGCGGCCACCCTTGGAGAGTACTTGTCAGAATATATGTCGCTGTTATTCACCATTATTGATTCCCTGAGTTCATTCATCATCGCTTGCCACCCTTCTACGTCGCCCCACACCTCACAATTCATCATCCGTAAACCACTCCGAGTGCGAAACAGCACCTGCAGCACGCGGACACTTCGGCGCTGCGTCGTCGTCGATGCCTTCCATCATCTCCACATCCTCCCCAAAGTCGTCAAAAAATCTGTCATCGTCTTCATCCGTACTAGGAACTCCAAGCACTTGATACGACCGACTAGAGCTCGCACTGGAGCTACGACGTCGCGATGCTTCGAACCCACCAGTCGCATCCGTCGGCTTCGCTTCCAGCTGCGTTTCATTCTCATGCTCATTATTCTTCTGTTCCGCCGCAGCTTGGTCTAGCACTCGCATGTAGCGACTGTGTGCCTGGTACCACTGGCGTTTCTCCATCATGGACAGATTCTCGAACTCATGCGGCGTCAGCGACAGATACGCCGGCAAATTCTCTGCAAAAGACGTGGCAACAGGAGCAGGGGGTCGAAACACGACCATCTCATTGCCCTGCGGTGCAGTCGACGCCGCTGCAGCTTGTGCCACTGCGACATAGTGGCGGTACATTCTGTCCATCGGTCTGTGGTGTCCACCCGCCCCTGCAGCGAAGAAGCTTCGCAGTCCGCCGACGTCTGCCACGTCCCCGTGTACCTTCATTCCTGCCTGTTCCCGCGCCGTGTCCATCATTCCGTCGCTGTCGCTGCCGCTGCCGTCCACCGACGCCGCTTTCTCGTGTCCGAACTCGTCGAGCTCCACGATGCGGGCGCCACCTGCAGCCTCCTGTATCACCTTCTCTCTCGCCAGTCGGCGCGCGCTTCTGCTTTTGCTTCTGCTCTTGGCGCTGTCGAGTCCCACGACGCGACCGCGCGAGCCCTGCAGACATAACTCGTCCAGCTGCTCCGCCAGCGTCCGCTGCCTCTTGCGCGACGCAGGGCT
>JAHQIV010001165.1:0-13387 GCA_030463285.1 Phytophthora europaea
CACGTGTGGAAGTTGGTTCCGTCGAACTTGTTGATGCGGGCGGTCGTGGTCAGTAGTATAGCAAGCCCGGTTTCAGAGGGTTTTTTTTAACTTACAAAAGTAAGTATGTCTAGAACCTCTATCCGTATAGTTTGATTGCGTAAACACCTACTGTCCATCTTGTTGACGTGGACGAACCACAACCGCAGTTATACGTCTCACATCTAATTGTTTTTTTCTATAGATGTAACAACAGACTAATACCCAGTAGAGCCGTCTAATATCGTCTAAAAACACAAGCCTTCTAGACAGTCTCTCATGCGAATATATATATATATAAATATTATTTCAATATTGATAATTATTTTTAATAATATACCAACCAGTAATAAAATAGTTTTTACAATGTCAGAGTACGTCAGATACTTTAAGATTCACGAGGATCTCTCTCCGGAAGAGCTAGAGAAGCGACGTACTTACCAGAAGGATTACAAGCTACAAAATCCAGACAAATATGCTGATGCTATTCGCAAGTTTCATCAGCAACGAGATATGAGCGCTTATCCTAGCGAGAAATACCGTGCAAACAAGAAGTTACATGAGATGCTTGACTGTGAATGCGGTTCTAGTATCAAGCGCTACTCGATGCGCTACCATCTCAAAACCAAGAAGCATATTAGATATCTCAATGCCCAATCAAGTGCTTAAGAGCACAAGATTTTTTTTGTCTCATGTTCAATTTTTTAATTTTAAAAAGTGAGTCTAAATTGATACAAGCTTTTAATAATATATAAAATAATTTATCCGAACCGAGATAAAAAGAAACTATGGATGCCAACACTTTCAACATCGATGATGAAATGCTTATGTCTGATGATGAAGATTTCGAAATCATGGCTTGGGCTGAGGATCAGATTCCTGATTGCCCAAACGATTTAGATTATGTAAGTATGCGAAATGCTTTAATTGAGATCTGTTACTGTAATAAATGGTATGAAGAACCAATTGAGGCTCCATGTGAAAAATGCGGAACGCCAATTCGCGATGCTCACTTGAAAGAAATCAAAATAGCGGCTTTGCACCCAAAGCGAATCCAATATCAGATGAAACATTTCAATGATATCGAAGAATTCTTTGAGAGCATTGGATACTAAAGAAAAACAAACAAAAATGAGCCACTCATTTTTTTTGTCTCATGTTCAATTTTTTAATTTTAAAAAGTGAGTCTAAATTGATACAAGCTTTTAATAATATTCAAAATAATTTATCCGAGCCGATATAAAAGCAAAACTATGAATGCCAACATGTTCAACCTCGATGATGAAATGCTTATGTCTGATGACGAGTTTGATTCGTGCGATGCTCAGCTTGAGCGTGAGATTTATTCTGAGGTTGCGTGTGAGATTTATGCTGAGTATTATGCTGAGCATGAATGGCCTCATGAGTTTTCTGAATCAGTCTTTAGTCAACTTTATCAGTATAAATTACAGTCATGCATGGAAACTTATGACTTCATCGATGATGAAATTTGCGCTGATACAGGACATTTTGTGGAGATTCATCTCAATGTAATGCACGAAATAACCATGGCAATGCACCACCCATCCCGCATTGCAAAGCAAATTAGTCAATACAATGATATCGAATTATTCTTTGAGAGCATTGAATACTAAAGAAAAACAAACAAAAATGAGCCACTCATTTTTTTGTCTCAATATTTCCACAACTTGTCGATTTTTTCACAATTTGTCGATATTTTTTAAAAAATTCAAGTAAATCCAAATATTGTTAATAATATTCACAATTTGTCGATATTGTTACAAATTTTCAATTAAATTCACAATTTGTCGATTGTTTCACCATTTTCGAATAAATTCACAATTTGTCGATTTTTTCTAATTTTCTAATAAAAATAATTAGTAGATTTGTTGACAATTTGTCGGTTTCTGACAATTTGATCAAAATAATTGTAAAAGAACACGTACTAAATTGATACTGATTCTTTTTTTTGATTGATCCTAATAATTATATTAAGTAATATATAAACAATGGTTTACTCAGCAGAAAATTATCAACTTAATCAAGAGGCGATTAAAGCCGCTCAAAAGCGATACTATCAGAAGAATCGAGAGAAGTTTCTTGCCAAACAGAAACAATACGATGATGAGCATCGTGACCAAATATCAGCTAGACATAGAGAGAAGAAGTATAGTCAGAAACGAAAAATTGAAGTTGAGCTTGAAGATTTGTAAACAACTTTATTTTTTTAAATTGTTTCTACAAAGTTATACTATTTTAATATTTGATTATATATGTATATATAAAGTTATTAGTTGATCATAAAAAATGAGTACCGAAGCAAGAAATTGTAAGCTTGAGTTATTGAAAAACGTTCTCGGGGATCTTCCCAGTATCATTCAAGTAAATGGTATTGGAATGAATGTCAGTGGGTTCACATAGGCAATACACAATTATATCCGAAACCAAATTATATTCCACAAGTTGAACCGCACTGTCATTGCTCTACAAGGATTAAAAACCACTATCTTTTGTTCAATAACAATGGAGAGTCATTCTTTGTTGGTTCCAAGTGCCACCAGATATTTGGTGGTCATTATAAGCGTTGCTTACAATGTATGACGCGTTATCGAGGTCCATTCAAATACTGTAAGGAATGTCGTAAATATTGCAACCTACACAAAGAATATCACGATGATAATGAGGTTCATCAACAAGAGAATACATCATACAAAAAGCTTACATTCGGAAAATATAAAGGCAGATCAGTCGATTCTCTACTTGGAGATGATGATTCTTATATCCAGTGGTTAGTTGGGTGTGATAGTGTCAACTCAAAACTTAAACGATACATATGCACGACTCTCTTGGACAAGACTGAAATCCAATTTGGGAAATACAAGTTCCAACGATTCGAATGGATTAAATTAAATGATCCAGAATATTTAAGCTGGTTCAAAAACAATTGTGATAGAGCGTTTTCGGACTATCTGTAAGCAATCACTATTTTTTTTATCGAAAGTGAGTCAATATTGATACTTGATATATATTATATAAAGTGTTGATCCTGAAGGAAAGCTAGCAATATATAAAGTTACTCGCAAGTTTTTTATCTCATCACTGATATAGATAAAAATGTTATCTCACGAACTCGACGGATTGAAAAGACTTCATCTACCCATTAAACGATGGGGGTCTACATTTCGTCTAAAGATCCGAAGCCAGCATGG
Organism: Phytophthora europaea; assembly: GCA_030463285.1. Classification (NCBI taxonomy): domain Eukaryota; phylum Oomycota; class Peronosporomycetes; order Peronosporales; family Peronosporaceae; genus Phytophthora; species Phytophthora europaea. The sequence continues at coordinate 3,228 of JAHQIV010001165.1, forward strand.
ACGCGTTTTTTACATCTCAAACGTTTCGAAGCCCAAAAATATCAAACTTATCGCCAAGTTTTACAAGATTTCTGAGAGTCGTTTAGAAAAGCATCTCTCTATTAATTACAAGCCTCAGGGTTCGTATGAATTCTTCCAAGGTGAAACACTAGAGTCTCATCTTTATGAACACTTTAGTCAAGATGAGCTTTTCGATAAGATTAGAGATGTTCTAATGAGCAAAGATAAGGCTTTCAAAGTAAATGTTCAGCTTGGTTACAAACTTATCGATCGGACTAGCGGTCTTGAGCGTAACTTTTGGCCAAGTACTAATACGGCTATCTTTGACCTCCCTATTGCTGTAAACTCAAAACGGGACATTGAAGCGAAGGTGATCAATCAGATGCAAACAAAAGACTTCACGGAACGAATTAGCTACCCAACTTCAAGCTATCAACTCAAAGAGATCAACGCGGCAAAGGTTGTGATATATTATAGAAATCATCGTCTTGGTGACTCAGAAATTGTAATTCCTGATACTATCAAGAACAACCGATTTATTATTAATTTTCCTAAGACAAACAATAAATGCATGCTTTATTGCATCGCCTATCATCTTGAAGAAAAGAAACCCGAGTATCGCTACATGGCTTCGTGTGTAAAAGAAAGATTCAAGCAGTATTGTCTATTTAAAAAAATAAAGTATTCGCTTGATCTCTTCAAGTCATTGAAACCTATTGATATCATGCAATTTGATGAGCTAGAGAATTGCTTTTCTATTTCAATTAATGTATTCGAAATGGATCAGAGCACTCTCGAAATCACAAAAATTAGAGACCCTCAGAAGCAATTCGATAACGTTATTAATATTCTTGACTACAATGGGCATGCTATGTATATCACAAACATTGACATTGTTCTTAGTAAATATCCTTGCAACGTTTGTGGAGTCATTTTTGACTCATGTGCGAAGCTCCATAACCATAAAAAGGCTAAATGTGAATTAGAGGTGCTAGAATCCTTTTGCAAATATCCGCAACTCTACCGACCGCCTAGTAATCCGATCAAGCATTTACTTCAAAAATATAAGATCAACAATATTGACCATTACATTGATCATTTCATTGTTTACGATTTCGAAGCTATTCTTAAAGAGATTAACGAGAAACGAGGTGAAAACTCATACTATACGAGTCGCCACGTCCCCGTGTCGGTAAGTGTATGCGATAGTTTGACAATGAACGTCAGATGCTTCGTAAATGATGATCCGAAGTTACTTCTCGTGGAGATGTTCGAATATATAAGCTGAGTTGCCGTAACGATCAGTGAGTACAACATGACCAAATTTAAAGACCTATTGGCAGCCCTCGAGAAACGAATTAGTGACATCGTAGATGACAACAAGGGGATAATGGATGGAGTTACATTAGGAAATATTAAGCAAAAAATGAAAGAAAACAAGAACCTAAAGTATTTTCTCAATAAACAGTCGGGATTCCAGGGTGATTATGAAAAGTTTGACCGGAGTTGCTCTCAGGTTCCTGTTTTAGGCTTTAATTCGGGTAGATACGACATTAATCTTATTAAGAAAGACCTATTCACGGTACTGGGAGCGGAGAACATTAAATGCGTTATCAAAAATCCAAGTTACATGTGCATTTCGACTAACAGCTACAAGATTCTTGATATCAGTAACTATCTACCAGCTGGCACGTCTTACGATTCATATCTAACTACATATCTTGGTGGATGTAAATGCGAAGATAAGATTCGCTGTGTTTGTGGACTTGGTAAGGGAATTTTCTGCTATGAGTATATCACGAGCTTTGATAAACTCAACGAGACAGATCTACCACCGAGAAACGCATTCGATTCAAAATTCAAAGGCGTCAAGATCTCTGATGCGGATTATGAGCGCGTTAAATTCGTTTGGTCTCATTACCAAATGAAAACTATCAAGGACCTACTCATTTGGTACAACAATCTTGATGTTAAACCCTTTGTGAAGGCTGTGAATGAGCAGCGTAAACTATACAAGCGATTTGAGTTAGACATGTTCGTTGATGGAGTCTCTCTTCCGGGACTAAGCGAAAAGGTTATGTATCAGACGTGCTACTCTAACCTTGAAAAACCCATCAAGCCTATTGCAGAACCATTCTTATTCCCAATTGATCGATTCAATGGTTACAAGACTCAAGATGCTAAGGCTAACCGTACATTTGGATTAACTATTAACCATCTCCAGAACAAACTTAATACTCAAAAGTACTTATGCAATTATTGCTTTTGCGCTCTTACCACCGAAACCGTATCCGCTGACCGGATCAACAATAAAAAGGGACATATTGATGGCAACATTGTTATGAGCTGTATCAAGTGCAACACAGCGCGAAAAGATATGAACATCAAGGCATTCCGTTTCAAGAAGCTGATCGCGGCAAATGAGAACAAGCTAGTATGGTCAATCGATGAAAAGGAAAAGGAAATCTATCACAAAATGAAAGCTAATATCGCCGGAGGACCATCAATCATCTTCAATCGGTATGCTAAGCGTAATGAAACTTTTATTAGAAATGGTGACAAGCTAGTAAAAAAAGTAATCGGATATGATGCTAATGCGCTTTATCTTTGGGCCCTTGGAAACGAGATGCCATGCGGACGTCTCACTACAATTGAACCGTACGATTCTATCGTTGATGAAATCAAATCAGATAAGATCTTTGGTTTCCTTGAGTGCGATATTGAGACCCCTGAACACTTAAAGAGCATTTCAGTGAAATGACACCGATCTTCAAAAACATTGAAATTGATCCAACAGATGAGAATATTGTTGGAACCCATATGTATGAGTACAACAAATCACAAGGATTTAGAGCAAAGCCATCAAAGAAGCTTATCGGCTCATACTTTGGCAAAAAGATTCTTATCTACACCCCACTTCTCAAATGGTATCTTGAGCATGGACTCGAAATTAAACAAATGTATTCATTTATCAAGGCTTACTCGCATCGTCCGTTTAAGATATTCATGGATCAAGTATCCAATGCTCGCCGCGAAGGTGATGCTGACAAGAACAAAGCAATGATTGCCGAAATGATGAAACTAATTGGTAACAGTGCTTTTGGCCGCTCTGGCATGGATAAATCAAAGCATAATGAAGTATCCTACGCAAATGATTCAATGAGCGTTAGAGCAATCGTTGAAAAAAAGAATTTTCATGATGTCGAGGAGCTTAATGGATCGTACGAGGTCAGTCTCAAAAAGCGTAGAATCAAGTTTAACAACCCGATTCATTTGTCAATTGCTATCTACCAACTTGCGAAGCTTCGCATGCTTCAGTTTTACTACGATTGCATTGATTTCTATTTTGACCGTAGCGACTTTCAGTATCAGGAAATGGATACTGATTCAGCGTACATCACATTTAGCTGTGATAAGCCATTTGAGGAATGTATCAAGCCAAATCTACGTGAGCACTTCGAACAGCATAAGTACGATTGGTTTCCCAAAGATCAAAGTAAAGAGGAAGCGGCATACGATCGTCGTACACCTGGACTCTTCAAGGAGGAGTGGCGTGGTGATGCTATGGTCAGTCTATCGTCCAAAAATTATATTTGCTACTTGCCAGATGAGAAAAACAAGCAGAAGGTATCAGCTAAAGGTGTTCAGCAGGGGGGTAACAGGAACTCAAACATTCTTAATCCTAATGGCTTTGAGAAGGTTATTGCTAATCGTACCACACTTAATGCTTGTAACAAGGGATTCCGCATTGATAAAGCTACCCAGAGCATCATTACCTACAACCAAAATAAAATTGGGTTGAATTATCATTATGATAAGCGAAAAGTACTTTCAGATGGCATTTCAACGACACCACTTGATCTTTAAAATAAATATGTTGACTAAATATACAAAGCAATGACAGACCGGTTTGACTCTCTACTAAAGAAACTTTACTATGACCCGAAAACAGGCTACATAAGCGCGCCTCGCCTTTACGAGAAAGCGAAAGAGATTGATGCAAGTATTAGCCTAAGGAACGTAACATATTGGTATTCACGCCAGCTTGACATTCAGCAATTCCAAGAGCAGAAAGGTCCTCTTGACCACTTTAAAATAGCATCATACAACCCGGATTCTTGGCAAATGGATTTAGCTTTCTACAAATCTAAGTCAATATTAACAGCAGTCAATATCAACTCAAGGATAGGCTACGCTAAGTTGCTGAAGGATAAAAAAGCGGCTACTGTTTTGGTTGCGATAAAAACGCTATGTAGAACATACAAGGTTGAAATTGTAAGAACAGATAATGGATCTGAATTCATGAATCGCACGGCTCAACAATTCTTTGCAGACAAGAACATTGAACATTATAACAACGAACCAGGCGATCACGCAACTATGGGTAAAATTGAACGATTTAATAGAACGCTGAAACAAAGGCTTGTTCGCATGCCTAATAAGCGCGTGAGCCAAGTTTTGCTTAACGATGTTATATCCAATTACAACAACACTACTCATCGGTCCATAGGGATGACTCCAAATGCAGCAAAGGGCAAGGTAATCGAATCGGAACTGAAACATAATCAAGTAACGAATGATGCTGTAGAAAATAGATTCGTTATTGGAGATAGTGTTCGATCTAAGTTAAAACCTAAGACTTTTGGAAAGGAGTCGGTTAAATGGAGCAAAACAGTTTATAAAATCATTGGTATAGATGGTTATAAGCTTCAGATTCGGTCGAAAAACAATCACACACTCTATAAGCCAGCTAATGAGCTTAAAGTTGTTCAAGCAGATGTTACAGATGCACCGCTGGAAGATAACCAGATTTGGGAAGCAGAGAAAATTTTGGACCACAAACAGCTGAAAAATGGTAAAAACAAGTACCTCGTAAAATGGGTCGGGTATGACGATCCTACTTGGGAGTCACAAGAAAATATGCGTCTCATTAACAAAAATAAAATTTCGCCAATAGAGCAAATTTACTTGAATGGTTTCCGCGTCCAGTCAGCACGAAATTAATTAGTCTAATTTAGATTGAATTTTTTTTATTCAAATAGATATAACCATGTTTCCTAATTTCAATAGCATAGCTCACCGCGATCAAAAGCGACAAGATTTGCTAGAGCGCACGCTAAGGCGCGTTCATCAAGCTAAACAGAAACGGCAGGCATATGAATCGACGCTTTGGGCAAGCGATGCTGATAAGATTAGAACTGGTATCCTCAGCGGAAACACCGAGGGAACGCAAGTTTCTGAGTCAGATATTGCTAACGCCATTAATGCTCCAAATGCTAAAATTTTAATCGCAAAAAAAGCGTATTGAATCAGGCAAATTCACCTTCGAATAATACCAATATTCCGCAACCAGACAATACTCCAATGGACCAGTCAATGGCTTCTGAGGACTTGGATGAATCGATGATATCTATAAAATCAGTCATAGATGATGCAATAGATCAAATCGAGTTTACTATGAATTCTTTTGTGCCTAGCAGTCTCGACGCAAGCATGAGTTCATCCGGAGATCCAATGGACATAGGCGATTCTGTATCAGATATTGATATAACTGAGCTTGAAGATAAGCGTTTAATTCCTAAGGACTCATCAACGGAGAGCAGCAATCCCTTCGAGGACTATCAGCGTCAAATTGAGTTGATTTATAGTAAATACGATACAAACAAATTGATTCTTGAAGATCTCAAAATTCATCCAATAATGAAATCAAACCTAAAGACACAAACAAACGGCAGAGATTATATTATCGGCAATAACGGGAAGATATTAACAAAAAAATTGAACATTCCAAAAATGGATGATATTAACGATAGAGTTGATTGGGAAAGGACTTATAATCATGTAATTTCCCGTATAAAAAAATTGAAGGCATGCATGAAAGCTCATTACAAAAGCGAATTCTTCGAAAATTCAGCCAGAATGTTCGTAAGCGAATTCATGATCAAATTCTAAAAGATGAAGCTTTACATAATGAGGCTCAAGATGAATTTATAAAAACCGAGCGCACAGAGCTTGAAAATGCTCTTGAAATGAAATATGCTGATAAAGAATCGGCTGAGGCTCAAGAAGAATTTATTAAAAGCGAAACTATGTCGCGCGAAGAGTTTGAAAATGCTAAAATGAAGATCGCTGACAAAGAATCGGCTAAGGCTAATAAGGAATATCCTAAAAGCGAAATTATGACGCGCTCAGAATTCGAAAATGCTCTTGCAAAAGAAAGATAAAGCGGCTGAGACGAACCGTGACATTTTCTTAAGGGGTATAGCCGAGCGCACAGCTAAACGCAAAGCGAATAGCCTCGCAAAAATAAACCTCTCGCGCCTTTTATTAAACAATTCTCAAATGGTGAAAAAGAATAAAATAGATAGCCTGCCATATTCATCGGATGGTACGGTTATAGGTGGGCATAATATTGGTATATATAAAGGAACTATCCATGCAATCAACAATGCGAGCAAAGGGCCGAATTCACTGCTTGATAAAAAGAATAATTGGTCTTTGACGCTGGAAAACTTTCTCAAGAGAGTCGATGAAAATAAAAAAGGTTTGATATTAAACTATACGGGAACAAAGGGACTGGATAAAAAAGAGGTAGCTTCGAATAGCAAACGTACGCTTGGCGAATCAGCAAAGCATCCGCCAACTCAAAAGAAGCTGCAAGGTCGAGGCCTAAGAGGAGCTGGAAAACTTCAAAGGCATATATCCAGATCCAGATGAAGCTCATCACAACAACAACAATGATAAATCACGTCCTTACAAAACGATCGATCGCAAAGGCAAGAAGTATTACAATCTCCATGATATCCAAGGGACTGGCTTACAAGCAGCTTTTGTTTATAAACCATTAGGCAGCAAATATATTCGCATTCCCGATTTATATGATAACAAACTCAACATTGTATACCCAAGCCGCGCGCGAGTTGGTCCTAAACGCGAAATCTCAAATGAATTAGCTACTATGATAAAAGAACTAGTCTACGATGGTAAAATCAGTCAACAAGAATTTGATTCGTTGCCCGTCGAAGATCAAAGATTATTCAAAGAAATTTTAACGGCAACTCATATGCAATTAGCCTTTCGCGAACGCCTAGCAGATCCAATCGAAACACTCAGTGCTGAGTTTCATAAATTGAAAGGCGAATTCTTGCTCGGCAATAATAATCCTGACATTATTAAACAACTGAAGGCATTGACAGTTGATATGTTTGCGAACAAGCAAATTTCTGAAAAAGAATTCAAAGAAATCATTCTCGCAATTATATAGGCCAACCATGATTATTATGAACACAATGATGCTTTCGGCGCATAATGGCTCTTACAACCATGACGCAAGTGAGAACCTAACGGAGCTTAAAAAGATAATGAAAAACATTCAAGCAAAGGAGGTCCCTAAGAGTGATGTTGTGGCTGGTGAATGGAAAGGATCAAAAACACATGCTGATGGTGGAAGCATATGGGTGCATTCAAAAAATAAAAAAAAAGTGAAAACTTTTTCACTCTAAGTAAGGCCGCTTCGAACGAGCTCGTTCTTATACCCGCGATAGAAATGAATTTTTTTGTCATTGACAGATATTTCAATAATAGCGTCATTCCCGTTTTTAGGATCTGATGTAGGGAGATAAACGGAGTCTCCTAATACAACGATCTGATCAGCTGTAAGCATTGTAGAACCAATCACCTGACAGGGTTGATCGCTTGATAGATTTGTTCTTAATGCCGATGGTGTGCATCCCATGGCTATATATTTAAGCATTAATCTTTTTCATCCGAATCATCTGAATCATCTGAATCATCTCCCGTTTCTGAATCAGATTCAATTGGATTATAACTTGTATAATGATTATCCAAGTCAATATATATATCAACACTGACTCCGCGATGAGGGGCAGAGCCCCCATGGAGTCCTTCGGACGTCCTAATGACCATTTTTGTGATAGTAATTTCATCCATGTCTAAAATAACAATATTTCGCGGAATGATCAGCTCAAAGTGACCCACCGTATAACAAGTTCTTAAATTTTTATAAAGCATACTAATGTAATTATTTTTTATGAGCTATGGCCACAAATATTTCTTACTCAGATAATCTGCGCTATACTTTGGATAATCAATATTATGCCTGGCGTAGTAACGTTTGCGCCGTTCTTTATCTAGATGATCTAGATGCCTATATGCTTTGATAGGCGTATCATCTCGATACTGCTCATAATTGCTAGCTCCAAAGTCAACTTTGCTTCCATTTGATAAAACCACTCGATATTTTTTAGTTTTCAGAGGTGAAATCATCCAGGCGATAATATGAGTCATTCTATATAATAAGGCTTATTGTTTTGCAATTAACTTATCCACAGTCTCTTCTAAAGCATCTATCCGCTTCAAAGCCTTCTTAAGTGCTATATGCAATAATACTCCAATCTTACTATAATCAACAGAATATTGAATATTCTTGATATCTACATCCTCATCTTCTATTTCTAGGCCCTCGCTTGCACAGAAAGTGACAATACTCGAGCAACCATTCTTCAAAGCCTGTTGGGCACTGTAACCGAGCTGTAATGGAACATCATCTCCTTGAGTTTTGTATCTATACAGAATTGGATCTAAAGACATCAATGCATCGCCAAGTGTATCAGGAGCATTCAAGATATCTTTTTTTAGTCTCATGTCTGACGTTGTGTAGTAGCCTCCGTTTATGAGCACAGACCCATTACACTTTAAAGCAACAGCGACGCCTGTAATAGGACCGATGGTTGCTACCAAACTCGTATTAGCTATCGTATAATAAACAACGCCGCCTCCGCTTGCTTGAACGGTTTGTGATACATTTGTTGCAATATAGAGCCCAGCAACGCCACCATTAGCTGCTCCGATTCCCACGCGATTACCACAATCAATGGTTAGAGCGTTTGAGGTTCCGTAGCCGTTAAACGAAATGTAATTACTTGAACTACCAGCTCCTACTGGGTTCCATGTCATCGTCATGCAATTATTGGCACTCAGTGTATTACCATAGCGCATACTGACCTGTGTTGATCCAGCCGTGCCGTCTAAAATATTAAATGCACTATCACCTTGAGCGTAGTTACCTCCGAAGCTCCCCCATCCATTCACCGCCAGTTTAGTTGCAGTGGTCCCAGTAGGCGTAATAGTATTAATCATTACTCTTGAGTTTGTCCCATCAATGAGTATGTTCCCAGTCGATGAAAGTCCGTTTGTTGTATTAGCGGCTAAGTTGAGCACATCGGCGCTCGTACACAAGTAGTTGACTTTAGGATACCCTGCCCCGAATGGCTGGTTGTAACCATATGAGAAGCCGATGTCCAGACTGGTCGAACCAAACCCGGCATCGTTCATTGATACATTAAACAGAGGAGCGGTCGTTGCTCCAATACCAGCTACCGGTCCTGATGTATTAGGGCATGATACAACAGATACAATCGGATATTGACGATTTGTTGATCGATCGAGATCTATTTGGTCACCAATGATAAGAGGGGTAGTATCAGATGCTCTGTATAACCGAATTGATGTTCTCAAGGATGTGTTATTGAAGAATTTGATTTGATTAGTGGTGACGCTTCCAGCAGGAATTCGCGATACACCACTCGAATCCATTGATAAACATTGGGATGGAGCATCAAGACCAAGTGTAGTTGGTAAGCTACTAAATGATAATGCTGATCCACTTAGATAATATGAATTGGCATTGAATGATCCATTTACATCAAGCTGATATGCAGGTGTGTTTCCATTCACCCCAATATTGCCAGAAGATGATACATACCGTCGCTGATTATTATTTGTATACAAACCGAATGAAGATGATGAATAAGTGCCTATACCAACATTACCAGAATAGTGATATGTTAATACCTCACCACCAGAGCTACCAAAGAATTGTGTCCCTAGATTAGGATCATTAGAGGTGAATATAGATCTTCCGCCCGATGAATTAATCCCATTAGTAGAAGTTATCAAACCTGATACACTAATATTTCCAGCAACTGATAGTCCTGTTGCATGGGTCCACACCATATAATCATTAAAGGTGCCTCCTGCTGACGCTGCTAGCATCACAAAATTATTAGTATCGATTTGTCTCATGCCATCATCAAACTTGGTACGTTTCTCCTTCGGGACCGTCACGTATGCGTGGCAAC
>JAHQIV010001166.1:0-13381 GCA_030463285.1 Phytophthora europaea
TAGTCTCTTGGTAGCATTGAAGCCAGAAACTCGAGGTGGGTTCGAGCGGACAGATCGTCGTCAAGCTCATTCATAAGTGGGGCCATGCTCAACAACGACGTGACGAGCACGCCGTTCTTCTCGTAGCAGCCGAACCATGCAACATAGTGCTCCGATGCGTGTGACCACCCGTCAAATATGATACCAAAGCGGTTGGGCAGCTCAGCGGCGATCTTGCGCTCGACTGCTTGCATCACGCCTTCCATTCCCGCACACAACGACTCAGTCGATATTGGTTCCAAGTTCGTGTATCTGAGCAAACCCAGCAACATTTAGATTCGAAATTAGAATCAGAATCAGAACTAATGAGAATATAACATTTGCATCTCACCATCTTGCAACTCGATCCTCGCAGAAAGACAGAGGGAGATTGGATTTAACAACCCACTCCAACCAGGCGTAGAGGTTCTGGGACGAGTGCCGCACGAAGCTGATCAAGGACCCGGTCTCTGCCGTTGTAGCGTTAAGCATGACTGCCTCGTGGTCGGGATGCTGTCGCAGCACGTGCTTCATCAAGTTAGAGTACCCGTTTCGATTGGTTTGCTTTCGGACCGTGCCGCAACGACAGCGAAACAACTTGAGGATCACCTCGTCGTACTCGTCACGGCACGGTCTGAAGTAGAAGCCCGAAATCTGGGTGTTGGTGAACGTGCGGTCGGGGCCGTTGACGCGAACCATGGTGGGAGAAGGAATAGTTGAGGCGTAGGGCTTGAAATTGAAAGTGGTAAGCTAAAATGGAGGCGCGGTAGGTTCGGTGAAGTGAGCAGTGGTTCGAGAATGGTTGGTTGGGAGAGAAAATAGTAATAAGAAGATATTGCAATAAATTATGTGATATTACCTGTCTTTGAAAATAAATTATCACATGATCATGCCGGAGTCAAGAAAATAAATAATTTACTAAAGTATTGAGAAAATAATGTTATGGTAAATGTAAATTTCGGAGGCCCTGAACACCGCGCGTGTGCCGCCACTTGGTGACGAGACAAATTGCGAATCCGGCTTACTTTAGTTGAGCAACAACTAAGCAGTGTTTGGCTTTGTGTATTAATAGGCTGTGGCATGCAGTGCAGTGCATTACATTGCACATGTACACTAACAGTATTAATAATAAAGGTACCGGTAGGCTATGCCTTGCTGCGAGGTGATCCCCCTGCCAAAAGGGTATTCTCGCGCCGAATTTTTATGGGTGCGACTACCGGTAGTGTTTTTGTCCAAAATGGTACACATCCATTCTGCCAGGTAAATCTTTATTACAAGACTTTATCCTCTCACGGTACTCATCTATTATCGCAGACTTAATTTGGGCACAACGACCTGAACGTGTCGTGCAATCGCGGATCTGAACCTTGCTCTCTTGCTTCCAGTATACCTTAAATGAGTCAAAAACTGCTCATCAAAATGCCCGTTGATGTGCAAAGTCCCAATTGACGCTGAAGCAGACCCAGACCTGGTCTCTGCTGTGTTTCTCGTCCGCCGTCTGCCGCGAGCACGCGACGCCTTTGCGCCTCGGCCTGCTGGCGCCAGTAAAAAGCCGTTCTGAGGACCATATGCCCCGCGCAATAATGTCCGCCTCTCTAGTCGGAGTTGCCATTTTTCAATCAGGACTCGATCGGAGTCGCGTCTTGATACGCCAGCACCACCCGCCAGCAGCTAAAGTTGCCGCTTGGACCAAACAGCGCAACAATGACGAATGCGCTGGACGAGTACGCGAACGCGACTACGACGCGCAACATCGACGAGAACGTGACGACGCTGCCGTACGATGAGAAGGACGACATGGAGTCGCTCAAGGCGCGGCTGCAGCGCCGCAAGAAGCCCATCTACGCCGGCTTGGCCTTCCTGGCCGTCGTCGTCATCGGCATCACCGTCGGCGTCTCGGCCAAAGGAAGTTCGACCGCCAACACGGAATCCGCCCAGGTGCGTCATCGGAGCTGATTGGACTAAGAGCGGATGGACCATTTTAATCGTTCTTATCCCGGTACAATCAGAAGGACACTACACCGTCCACTTCAGGTGACGCCACCAAGACCGGCCAGCAGTCGCAGGTGGACAGCAATGCAGGTGCCGTCCAGGCCGCTAAGGACTCGGCGACTTCGTCCCACAGCTCTGGCTGGAGCTCGTACAGTCGATCAGGATCTGCCTCGGAAGCGGAGGCCTCGGCCGGTCAGGGATGGTCTCTGAGTAGGTTATCCGCATCAGTGGTGATTAGATGGGTCCTTCTTCTGGTGCTGACTTCTCTGTTGCTGCTGCAGACTCGACGGACGGCTCGTCGTCTACCCCAACGCCGACGCCGACTCCGACGTCTACGCCGACGTCGACTGAGGCTACGCAGAGTTCTTCGTCGGGCGAGGCGCTGGCCTACAGCATCGTGGACTTCGACTGGACGGACGCGTCCAAGTGGCAGTACGCCAGCGGCAGCTCCGTGTCGTCCGATGTGGTGACCAGCAGCGGCATCACGCTCACGTCGTCCAACAGCCAGGAGCCGATCCGAACCATCGAGGGCTGGAGCGGAGAGAAGGTCGTGTACATCGAGTGGGAGCGCACGAGCTCGAGCGACACCAACATCTGGATGCTCAACACCAAGCTGGAGGACCAGTTCGCGACGGGCAACGGCTGGCCCTACTGGGGCGAGCTCGACCTGTTCGAGATGTTCACGCAGGACGCGAGCGACCACCCGGCGTACGACTACAGCGGCTTCGGAGGCTTCTCGGACGTCTCGAGCTACGGCCAACTGACGATGCACATGGGTCCGGCCACGGCCGATGGCAGCCCGTGCTTCTGCCCTGCCAGTCCGTCCAAGAGCTCGTGGTACGACAACTCGCAGCCCATGACGTCCGGCTGCACGGCGCAGTTCTCCAACGACGAGAAGAACTCGATCGCGGCCGTCTGGGGCTCGGACGGCAACGGCCAGTACATCCAGCTCATCCAGAACCCAACCATCACCAAGGGCGGCAAGCTCAGCGGCAAGGACACGTACGACGTCGGCACCGGCAGCGGCGGCGTGACGTCCAAGATCTACAACAACGCCGAGCTCTTCTGGGGCGTGGACGCCTCGGACAAGTGCGCTACAGCCGGTGGCCACGACGCCACGTCGGGCTTCCCCTTCTTCGAGAGCTTCCGCATCATCCTCGAGGAGCAGAAGAAGGGCGACTCGAGCGCCTCCTTCACGGTCACCAACATCCAGATCTTCTCCAAGAACTAGATGGGGCCATCACTAGCCGTGAACGTTTTTGCTGGGTTTTTTATGCCGTTAATGAAGACGGCGGCGTGCACTACGCGTAGAGTCTGATGCAGAGGAACATCAGCACGAGCTGCTTCGTCGTCTAAGTAATGAATCACGCTTTCAACGACAAAGTTTAGTGAGCTGCTTGCAATCGTCCATCCGTAGTGTTCTTCTCGATATTCACGATTTTACCGCGCAAATTGATTCAGTCGGCAAGGCTCAATTCATCATCCAGGGAGTTGTGGTCGTGTGCTACCCGATTGTCGGCGCGATCTTCACTCGACTTTCAGGGATTCAGCAGACGATATTCAACTTCGTGATGCCCTCGATCAAGTTTTGCACCAAACAGAACGTCGAATGCAGCCAAGAGCTATCGAATACAGTCGTGGTGTTCTCCGTCGACCTGTTCAATGTTTTCTCCGTCGCTATCTGCATGCAATCAGCCAAGTCCATCGTCACGACCTTCATCATCATGGCGACCGAAAGTTTTCACTCGATCTTCGTGCGGGTTTCCAGCGCAGTCGTGGCGTTCAACCACTGATGACTGAGCCAGCTATCGGCCCTTACCTTGAGGATGTCCCTCTGCTGCTGCGAAGACTACAGTACAGTAGTTCATGAAGAGGGGTCAGCAACTTACCGCAATCGACAAATTCATTTATTTGTCTCCTTCCCACTCCCGCTTTCGAAGACTAGCAGGTGTCGACTTCAATATCTAGCTGTTTGAGACCGTTGTTATCTACGTCGAGTTTGTGTCTCGCCTTCTTCTTGGATGACGAATGGGGGTCGCGTAGCAAACAAACAGGATACTCCCAGTCCTGCGCCTTCTTCAGAGCAGACGCAAATACGTTGCAGGCTTCGCCCAACTGCAACAGGTCCAAGTACGTGTCCAGCGTGACACCGTCGGCAACACACACGACATAGTGGGGATACTCGACACGTCTCGCATTGCACGAAGATGCCCAGCACACTCCGCGTCGTGGTCTGAGAGCTCTTGCAATAACACAACGAGACTACGGACAACAGTAGAGTCAGGTTAGTACTGTACAAATAAATGTACAAGAGCACCCAACTCCATGACTACCTTTGCTGCTCGACTCCTCGTGGCACACAGCAGACACAATGCCTCCTAACGGGAACTTCCTCCACCTATCCACTTGGCCGTCTGTAGCAATACGCACGTCAATACCACGGATAGACTCAATACGAACTCAAATGACGTACTGATACGAAGCTGCGCTAGCGAGTGATGAGCCCCAATCGAAAGCTGTGTGACGAAGCTGCTGCTGGGGACCGTTCTCGGCAGATCGACCTTCCAAGGCACAAACGTCGTACGTCCATCGGCCCGACACGTCTTCCCGTACCGAGCGTCACCCCAAGTGAATACATCACCGTCGCCTAAGAGTGAAGTAGGTCGGCTATTGACTGCAATGATACCGAGTTCACGTCGACGTACCTGTGAGTGCTGCGGAGTAGAGCGCCCCAGCCCCGATGTCGGCCACGTGAACATTGACAAATTCATCCACAAACGAAGGCATGTCGACGTGGTCGGCACTGGAGGCGACGCCTAGCTGGCCCAGCTGATTGCCGCCGAAAGCGTACAGGAACGTGTGAGCACCAACGCAGCACAGAACCAGCGAGTGGTCCGCTCCAGCAGCAACTTTAGCCGCCCCCAAGCCTCGAAAAAATGCGTTCTCACAGGGAAGTAACTCATTGCTCGAACCTCCCAAGCCCAGACATCCGTGCTTCCCTCGTCCCCATGTCACCACAACCGCTCGCTCTGTTGCTGCAGTTTCCTTGTGCTGCTGTGAAGAGGAGGGTTCGTGTTGATTCGACTGAGCACGTTCGTCTTTTGGGACGAACACGCCGAGTACGTGACTTGCGCCAGCAGCGATATCAACCGCGACGTAGTCTTTCAGTGACTCAATTCGAGCTGGAGTGCTGGTATCAGTGACTTCGCCGTTGCCGAGTTGACCGAAGCACCCTCGTCCCCAAGAGAAGACAGCGCCAGTCGAAGAGATCGCGACTACAAAGTGGTTTCCAGCCGAGATCTTGACGATGGCGTGTCCAGCCAAACTCTCCACCAGTCTAGGTATCTTTTCCACGATGACAACTTTGGGCTGTGACTCTCCGTTTTCTTCGTCTTCTTCTTCCTCGCTGTTCGATTTTTCTTCGCCTTGAGGATCTTCACCTTCGACACTTGTAGCGTTGGTCTCACTCTCGCCAACGTTCGAGTCCTCACTGTCCAACGCGGATTCTAGCTCCAACTCCTCGCCATGACCTAGTTGACCGAAAATCCGACTTCCCCACGAGTACACGCGTCCGTGATCTGTAGTGGAGAATGCAAGTAAGTTAAAGTACTACGGAAGCCAACCTCCAGCTTGCAAACCCCACGGCATCTTAACTCACCATCGACTGCATACGCTGCGAGGTGTCCGGCTTCCACGGCTACGACGGCCGCTCCAGCAGACGGAATTTGAACGCTCTCCATGGCGATCTCGACAGGTTTCCACATCTTGCAGCCGTCCTGCTTCATGAACAAGCGCCCGGACTGGAAAATTCGCCTGTCATCTACACTAACGAGCTTTAGTATCATCAACCACACAGCAGGTGCCGATCAAGTGAGTTCCTACCAGTGAGAAAGAGGCTCAGTCGATTCCCTGCCGACACAGCTCGAATGATCGTCCGGCGGAAAATCGCCAACCGCTTCATCTCACCCACGCGTCGAGTGTTGTGGTGCCCCAGAGCCCCATCCGTATCCCCGTATCCCCACGAAACAGGGCGCGTCTCCTGTGAAGCTCGCTGGGCTGCCTGAAACATGGTACTAGCAACCCGATGCGATTCTCCGAGCGAAGTACCAGGAAACCAAAAAGTATTCGGCAAACCATCCGTCGGTGCCAGACCCTTGAATGATTCTCGCTCCAGGAACTTTGTCGTCTCATGATACTTGGGTCGTCGCACCACTGGCTTCCTTGTCCGTTGCACTGGCGTCGCTGGACGCTGCTCCGCCTGAACCTGCTGCATCACGACTGGACTAACAGCCTTGTGGTCGATCGCTGCCGACTGTGGTGCAGTCTCTCGGGTCTTCGACACTTCTGAAGCTGCTGGCTGAAGCTTGTGCTTGTCTATCGTAGCGCGAGACATCACGTTGGACTCGTCGCTCCTTCCTCCGTCCGACCTTTCACTGCAGAGCGTCGCCGACACCAGAACCAAACGAGTTCAAGGCGATGTCCATTCATGGCCTTACCGAGAGATTCCTACTATCAGTGAGTCAAACGCTCTTCTAGTCGTCGGTATCGGGAGCGCTCGGTTGGATCGGGGATAGCATTCGGTGCTGGATCTCGTAGATCGGAGACGACCCGCTTATTCGACGCACGTCGCACAGTAGCGTGAACACTCCGAGGAGGCTGAAGAGCAGTTGAAAGGCTCCGAAGGTGATCGCACACGTGCTCAGCAGCAAATAGTTGTCGTGCGCAACTTGAAGCAGTTCGAGACGACACCAGCTACGCCCTGAAACGGGGCAGTTCGCTTCGGACGTCGTCTCCAGACACTCGGCAGTTCGAGTGGAGCAGTACCTGCCTCCGACTGCGTTCACGTCTTCGACCTCCGAGTGTACCGAGGAGTTCCACGAAGAACTCGAGCTGAGGTACGTCTGGATGGTGCTGACCTGGTCGTACCCGCAGCATTTGAGCTCGTTCTGCATGTCTCGCCACGCGGAGCTGCTCTTCGTCACTTGATCGTGCAGCTTGGCGATGACTTTGGTCTCTAAGACTGCCACGCGACCGCTTGAAAAGTCTTCGCCTTGTGCCAGCTCGACGACGTGGGCAAGCGACAGCGCCATGGCTCCAGCTACGACGACGACGATGGCGCTCGATACCCCTAGAAACACAAACTACAGACAGCATCGGGCGGTTAACGACCAGACTCGAGATCATAGTTTGGAGATCACGTACGAGTCCGAGCGAGTAGTTGCGTCCGCCGTCCGTGACGATTCTTCGATGGTGGAGGAGACCGTAGAGACCGCACCCCGACGCGACGGTGCTCGCCAGTCCCCCATACGCAGCCAAGCAGAACGGCAGCACCGGAGCCAGATTCCCGCCGTCCTTGAAGTACATGAGGTACAGCACGAGGCAGGACAAGACGACCCCGAGCATGCTCGCCACCACAGTCCAAAAGTACAAGAACGACTCGACGAGGCGTGCGCATGGAAAGCCAGCAGCAGCATCGCTTAGTCTCGTCAGGCGTGGCACTTGGTGGGGTGGCTGAGTCGAGCGTGGCGGGGAGAGGACGCCTCGTGCTGGCGTTGGCCTTTTCAGGCGAAGCTGGGGCAGCACCTGCCCCGCGTTTCCTGCTACGCTGTCGCTTGGAGCTGCCGCCGTCATGTTCACAATGTGCGCTCTGCAGTAGTAACTCAAGGGGGCAGTTTCGTTCGTTCGCTAGCTGCTCGACTGGACTTGTCCTCGCTCTTCCTGCAAGTCACACGTAGCTATTTTCGAGAACGGAGGCGGACAAAATGTTGGGGGGGGATTTCATACATGGATGGAGAGGTGACGACCATCTCCAGGGATTTAGGGGCTTGGCACCTAGCAGTATTCCAGCTTTCGAGTGATAGCTACAGCGTGGTACGCTCCTGTTTCACATCAAACAAAAGCCACAGTAAGTTCCAGACCATGAACAGCATCCAGAGTGACGCCGTACCGCATGCGACCTGCGAGAACTCGAATTCCCCTAGGACCCCGATCCGCTTGACCCGCGCGTCGTCGACTTCTAACGGGGCTCCGTTTCCTGCAGCCGGCGAGCCCCAGAGAAAGAGGTGGCCCTGGTTCGTGCACACGGCCGAGGTGAAGGTGCCGCAAGCAACGCTTCGGATCCCCGAGCTGGTCGGCACGCGGATCTTCTCTGGTGACAGCACCACCATCTCCGGCGCTGTGACGTAATCGGCGCTTAGTTGGCCCGCAGCAGCGTCGCCCCATCCGTACAGAACGCCGTCACTGGTAGCCGCTAGCGTGTGGTAGCTCCCACATGCAACAGCAGTGACGACGCACCTCTCAGTCGTTTGGTTCTCTCCGTCCGCCTCGTCGACTGGATTTCTGGTCCACGGAACTTCGAGACGCCGCGGCTCTAAGCAATTGTCGCGGGTGCCGTGGCCTAGCGCTCCGGAGCTACCGAACCCCCACGTAAACACGTCTCCTTCGTTGCTCAGAGCGCACGAGTGGCACTCTCCAGCATCGATCGCCGCAATCCTGTAGCCCTCCAAGCCTTGCACCGCAACCGGCAGCTCCTCGTCCGTCTCGACGCCACTCCCAAGACGCCCTCCGAACCCAGCGCCGAAAGCGAACACTCGGCCTTTCCTCGTCAGCGCGAGCGTGTGCTCCCGCCCGCAAGCTACAGCAGCGATGTTCTGGAGATCCGTCACGCGAGACGGGTACAAGCTGCTGCCAGTCTCGCCAGTTCCAAGACGACCAGCTTCGCCCCAGCCAAAACCGAACAGGTCTCCACTCGCAGTCACCGCCATGGTGTGCTCGCGGCCGCACGACACGTCGGCAACTCCACCAACGCCGACGCCTTCCGCTTCGATGAGGCTCGTGAAATACCCCACTGGCACCGGGTCCGTGCAATCCTCTTGGGTGCCATGGCCCAATCGGCCACACTCGCCATGGCCGAAGGTGTACAAGTGTCGGTCGTCCGTAATGAGTGCGGTGTGTCGATATCCACAGGCGATTTGAACCACTCGGCGCAGCGGGGGAGGGAACGAGACCATGCGGATTAAAGACGCACTGTCGGTTGTTGGACGCAGGGATAAAGCCGCAGAACGGCCTCCGTGACTGATGTGAGCCTCTTCGTCCAACGACAAGCCCAGCGGCTTGCCCCACGCCAATGCGAGCCCTGGAACAGGCCCTTCGTCCACCGCGTCTGCACGAACGCTGGTCATTCGACTGGAGATTTCTTCGTTGTTCACAAGAGCATCGCCGGCGACGAGTAGCGAGTTGTTCGCGAGCGGGGGCAGGAAGAAGCACTCAATGAACCATAACGCATCTCCTCGCGACGAATACATCGACGACGGCATCGAGGAGTCTTCAGGGTTGAAGCTGAAGGATGCCTGGTACTTCTCCGTCCCAGACACAGTCAAGTCCATAACCGACCCGTTCTCCCACGTGCTCGTTGGGCTCAGAGGGGCGGACGGCATACGCGAAGCAAACCCCATCTCGCACAGCACCGCCCTCGTTGCCGCGACAGCCACCGGGTCCCGCTTCATCGCCTCTATTCGACGGCAGTATGCATCGACGTTTGACATGACCGACATCCACGACTGGCGAGACTGCTGGCGTCTGAATCGCTCTCTTAAAGAGACCAGCGCGTTCTCTTGTCCGTGATCTCTCAGTTCATGGTCATCACCCGATGAGAACTGAATCGAATACACGGGGTGAGACGAAGAGCCCTTGGCGAATTGCGACGGATTTGCTGGCCGATAGAAGAACCTCAGCCACTCCAGTAGCTCGTCGCACTCCTCCATCGCCTTGGCCAGCTCTTGTCCGGAGCTCACGAGTTCAAGACAGCGCAAAGCGAACTTGTACTCGACAGGAAAGAGCGCTTTGCTGGAGGCCATTCGCAGGTACGCGAAGCTGCAGTGCTCTCGAATCACAGCGCACATCTTACTGTCCCCTGACGCGTGGTACGAAGGAGCTGCAGCAGCGCGAAGAGCCAAACTCAGATGCGCTCGGACCGCGGTCAAGTCTTGCCAGGACTGAATAGCTTTCTCTAGCCGTGTAAGCTGAGGGTGGTTCAAAGTTTGTCGGAAAATCTGCGACAGCATCCGGTAGTATTGAGTCCATGTCGTCAGCTCTGTCCACACGCCCAGCTTCCTCTTGGTGCTTGTCTGCTCTCCGCCGTTCAAGACGGGTAAGGCGGGTTTCAAGGCTTCGAACTGCGCCCGGAAAAACTGCAAATTACTCCACAGCAGGCCTTGGTGGATTTTCATTGCGAGCTTCGGATCGTCTTCTTCGTAGTTAAACGTCAGGTCGTCTTCGGTGCGCAGGAAAGGCACGGACACAAACCGATTTTCGTGCAGCTCGGGCAGAATCGACTTGGTTAGTCGCGCCTGGAAGACGTGCAGTAAACTGTGGAGCAGAATGGCCGGGTTCACCTTCAAGAGGTCCCGGTACTTGTCCAAGCAAGAGCTTGGAGAGTTCACCACTTGCTTTTGAGCCCTCGTCTCCATCGCGAAACTGGATGAAAAAGCGCCCAGCGAATACATGACGGGGCCGTCGATATCCCAAAACTGGTCTCCGAAGCACTCCCGGATCGGGCAGTGACCGTCGGGGAGATTCTTGTGGAATAAGCCGTGCATGATGGAGTCGATGAACTTGATCAGACGCGCTTTTCTCGACTTCCATCGACTGGTCTTCCCTGTGTCCTCGTTGAGCATGCGGTATCGAAACAAGTTCTTCGCCAGTCGAGCCACAATCTCGCTAGCAACGAGAACTTGGACGCCTAGCTGGTCGCGGCTGCTTAAATACTGGAATACCAGCGGCAAGAAGCGCATGTTGACGCCGCCTTCTCGCATGGCTTGGCGCAGATGCAGCGTGTCGGTGACGTACGTGCCGGAATTGCTGTCCGCCAATCCTCCACCTGCTCCTACCGGTAGCGTCTGAGCCATGGAATTCAGCGACGACATTCGTCGACGCAGAGGCGGTTGAGGAATTGGTTCGAACTCAGGGCGTTGTGAAGCGGACGTTGACGATGATGCAAATATATCTTCCGGCCGAGGCATAGAAGACATCGTGTTCGACCGAGTCAAGGGGCCGCGCGATGAACTCCCCTGCGATTGATTCCAAGTCGGCGCTCTCGGCCTCCCAGTCACTTCGAATCCAGTCGTTTTCGTCTCGGGGGTGTCTCCAAGAGTGACAAGCTGCGCTGCGAATTGCTTGATGTGTTGCACGAACAATTTCTTCACTCCGTCTTCATATTCGTGCGCCACCTGAACGCCTGTGTCTACTGGGCGCGACCGACCATTCTGACTTCGGGCAAATGTCGGGCTTGACGCAGCCAATGCAAAGATCGCACTGTTCTTCTTGACGCCCTGAAGCTTCCGAACAAGCGGGTGGATGTCCACGTCGTGCTTCTTCACGAACGCCTCGGGCAAATCCAGTAGTAACTTGCTCTTCTCTGCATCCACTGTGATGACAATGTCACCAGTCAGTGGCTGACTCGTTGAGTACCTGTTGGTTTTAAGCAGGAATTCCTTCGCAGCCAAATTCTCCACTGGGGACGCTCCGTTGTCGAGTTGGTAGTACACAAGATCGAGATACGGGATCCAGTGAGGCTCTTTGGTTCGCACCAGTTCTGTCACGTCAAGAGCAGACAGCAGCTCAACACGCCTGGTGTCGTCACTCACTCCATGCACCGCTCGAATCAAAATGCCGTGCAGCATAGAAGAACGTAGCGAGTTCACGAGGACGTTGTCGTAGCGCGGGTGCACCCTCACCAGTGTTGGAGCCACATTTCCAGGGAGCTTCCTTACTATAAGCTCAGGGAGCTCCTGGTACGGGAAGTACCGCAACATCTTGGCTTCACGGAGCGCCATACTCAGTCCCGCAAGATCGCGGTTGTCTACTGTCGCGAGCGTTGAGCGTTCGCCCCTGAGGGGCTCAGCAATAGCGACCACGCTTACACCACGGATCGAAAACGCCGAGACAAGCGGGAAGGCCGGTAGTCTTGCCAACACCGTCCGCAGAGCCTCAGGCAGTTTCCCATTTTTGGGTGTACTTTCCGCGAGGAAGAGCTCAATCAGCGAGCGGAACCTGGCGAACAAGGCTGTTTCTTTGGCCAGACGCTTGTGTCCTTGCCAACTCTTGGACGCAAACTCCAAATGGATACCGGCGACTTTCATCTCGTCCACGTCGTCGCGCTTCGTGTACGCGCTTCCCACACTAAGATCGTTGTCGTTGCCAAGATTTGATGTCGTCGTGGATGAAAGAGACGAAGTGGACATCGACGACAACAAACTCGGGTGTGGCGCTCCTGCACTCTGTGAAAACTCAGCCGCCCTTTGGTCGACGCCTCCGTTCAGGGCAAAATCACTTGCAGCTCGTTCAAACGACTCAATCCGAGCGATTCCACGGGCATCTCGCTGTTGCACCGACGAGAAGAAAATCTCCGCCAAAATCTCCGTGAACAGCTCGAACTGCATCCAAATCTAAAATTCGGACAACATGTTGAGCCCACAATACCCGATTACGATCCAGAAAACAAAACAAAAAAACATCAATTGACCCAAACGCACCGTATGAAGTCGCTTCAGTCGTCTCTGTCGAGCAGCGATCGGCTCTCGATCATTCTTCAGCGATCTGGCAGCAGCAACCAACAGCAACCGCATCGTCAAACACATTTCCCAAGACCAACAGCGACCCGTAACACCTCAATCCTCACCGCAGACAGAAGTTCCATTCACTGAACCAGTCACGGTCCGCCATAGCCGGCACCAGCTCTCGTCGGTCACGCAGCTTGAGCGTCAGCATTCGACGCAGATTCGCCATCCACACGCGTCGCCCCGCACTGTTCTCGTCTGCATCGAATTGTCAGCCACCCGACTCCACCTTCACCTCCAACTTTTTTTTTGTTTTCATCGTACCAGCAGCTTCCATCATGCCACTGAGCCACACCCGCGCCTCCTCCAGTGCTGGAAACCCAATAGCGACCTGCGTGGACCCATACTGCAGCTCGAAGTAGTAGTACCCATTGGTCTGTGCGATCGTCGCCACAAATGTCGCCTACAAATAATAATAAAATTATAAAAAAAAATTCCTCTATCTAAACCAGGTGGTGGTCTCTCACCTTGACCAGGTCGATCTCCTTGGCCTTGCCCCTGTCATCGGGTGGAAAGTAAAAAAAATAGATAATAGAAATAAATAACCAAAAAATAAATTTAAATAAACAATAACGTAACATAGGGTAAGTAAAATATGTTTGAGTAAATATTGTACCCATCTGCTTTTTTCTTGTAGAGTAAAAAGCCCTCGGCCGTCACCACCGCCGCTCTGCAACGCCAAAACACATAAAATAAAATAAAATAAAACCAATGCATTAGAATTCCTAGGCTCTTGCGCAGTGCCGACTCCACCC
>JAHQIV010001167.1:0-13362 GCA_030463285.1 Phytophthora europaea
GGGCACAGTGTGCAGGCCGGCCACGGCGTCCTCCGCGGCCTTGCGCGCCGCCGCGTCATTGCTGAACGTGTGCAGCAGGATGTTGTGCAGGGCGGCCACGTCCATGGTTGCGCTTTAGCTGGGACTCGGCTGCTTTGGGTCTGATTGAGGTGACGATGCTGCAGGGCCCCGTTTTGGATGGAGGGTAGCCATCTGTAGCCATCTGACATTGGTACACTGTACCTGTCGCAGACAGGTGGAAATCAAATGAGGTTTTTCCGCGAGGTTTTTCTCTCGATGGGGTCAGACTATGTGCGACCTGTGTGGCCCAAATCGACTGGAGGAGAAGCGTCTTGAGATGGGATGGGCAAGAAGCACGCCGATGGGGATCGAGTTGTTATGTAGCCTAAAAATGAGTTAATAGCTATGAATGCAAAAAAATGTTTTAGCGTTATACGTTAAATACTTTCAGAGCCTTTTCATTATTATTAACTGTGCTATTCCGTTTTTAACTGTAATTAACGTTAATTTCACATTCTTGCTCCTAAAAAAACAACACTAGATGGGGACCTTGGTGCTGCAAGCCTGCAACCAAGCGCTGTGATCAGTGTCGATTCCAAATTTCTCACTTTCAACAGCATTAGCATAACAAAATTGGAGCTTGCATTTTCCGTTTTGGCTCTCGGCCAAATATGGCTGCACAGTACGTATTAGTAATACATGATTGCCCAATTTGAAAAGCACTACGGGTAATTATTACCCGTAGTTTGGGTATCCTAGGCTCTTCTATGCGTTGTTGATCAATCTACACGGACCGATAGAGGGTTACGTGGTAACCTTGTGGTGGTAGGGAATCCATAGGTTATGACGTAACCCTCCAAAAATGGCTTCATATTTCTTCCGACATCAAGCAATGATGTCCCTTCATACGTTTATGTGTGGAAAGGTCCATCCATCCATGTACAGCCGCATCAAGTGACTCAACCAGCAATCTCGTCAAGTTACAAGACAGGCAATGCGAACTGCAGCAAAGTAGGGTAGGCGAATCGTAAATATATGTAACCTTCGACTACGAAGATCTAACTAAACCTCACCACCAAAAAAATGCAAGAGCTAAAGTCGACAGGCTCGGAACTGCAGCACGCCACTAGGTCGGACAACTGGCCCCGTTCTCCGAGGCGATCTGTCTGCACTTAAGCCCGACAACGACTCAGCGCGAAAGACGCTTAGTCAACCTCCTCCATCGTGCTCTCCTCCTCGTCCTCGCCCTCAAGCGGGGGCAGGTCCTCCATGGTCTCGTCGGCGGCGTCGTCGTCGTCGTCGATGCTCAGGCCAAGCTTGATGAGACGGTGGATGCGGTTGGCGAACGTCGTGGGCTCGTCCAGGCTGAAGCCCGAGGTCAGCAGCGACGTGTCGTACAGCAGCCAGATCAGGTCCTTAACCGTCTTGTCGCTCTTGTCGGCCTCAGCCTTCTCACGCAGCGACTTGATGATCGGGTGCAGGGGGTTGATCTCCATGGTCTTCTTTGACGACATGTAGGCCGAGGTGCTGCTGTCACGCAGAGCCTGGGCCTTCATGATACGCTCCATGTTGGCCGACCAGCCGTACTCGCCCGTCACGAGCACGCACGGGGACTCGACGATACGGTTTGAGATCTCCACCTTCTCGACCTTGTCGTCAAGGACCTCCTTCATGAGCTTGCACAGGCCCTCCGTGGCGGCCTTGGCCTCCTCGAACGACTTCTTCTCGTCCTCGGTCTCCTCCATCTTGAGGCCCTCCTTGGTGGCGCAGATGAGCTTCTTGCCCTCGTACTCCTTCAGCTGCTGCACAGCGTACTCATCGATGGCCTCCACCATGAAGATCACCTCGTAGCCCTTCTTCTTGAGCTTCTCAATGAAGGGCGAGTTCTCCACGGCCTTCTTGCTCTCGCCCGTCACGTAGTAAATGCCGGGCTGGTTCTCGGGCATGCGCGAGATGTAGTCGTCCAGCGACGTCTGCTCCTCGCCAGACTTGGTCGAGTGGTAACGCAGCAGCTTGGCGATCTTGGTGCGGTTGGTCGAGTCCTCGTGGATGCCCAGCTTCAGGTTCTTGCTGAAGGCCTCGTAGAACTTGCTGTACTTCTCGTTGTCCTCGGCCAGCTCGGCGAACATCTCGAGGCACTTCTTCACCAGGTTCTTCTTGATCACGCGCAGGATCTTGTTCTGCTGCAGGGTCTCACGCGAGATGTTCAGCGGCAGGTCCTCCGAGTCGACAACACCCTTGACGAACGACAGGTACTCGGGCATGAGCTCCTCGCAGTTGTCCATGATGAACACGCGACGCACATACAGCTTGATGTTGTTCAGTTTCTTCTTGGCACCGCCCTCGAACATGTCGAACGGGGCGCGCTTGGGGGCGAACAGGCAGGCCTTGAACTCCAGCTGGCCCTCCACCGAGAAGTGCTTGACGCCGGCGTGCTCCTCCCAGTCGTTGGTCAGCGACTTGTAGAACGACGCGTACTCCTCGTGGGTCACGTCCTCAGGCTTGCGCATCCAGATGGGCTTCTGCGAGTTGAGGTGGTCCCAGTCGTGGGTCACCTCCTTGATCTTCTTCGTCTTCTTCTTCTTCTCGCCCTCCTCCTCGTCGACCTCCTCGACCTTGGGCTTGTCGTCCTCGCCCTCCTTCTCGTCCTCCTCCTCCTCGTCGTCAGTCACCTCCTTCTCCTCCGTCTTCTCCACGTAAAGCTTGATGGGGAAGCCAATGAACTCCGAGTGCTTCTTCACCAGGTCTTTCAGCTTGCGCTCCTCCAGGTACTCGAGCATGTCCTCCTTGAGCGTGAGCACGATGCGGGTGCCGCGCAGGATGGGCTCCGACGTGTCGGGCGTGACGGTGAACGAGCCGCCGGCGGCGGACTCCCACACGTACTGCTCGTCGTCGTTGTGCTTCGAGTGCACCACGACCTTGTCGGCCACCAGGTAAGCCGAGTAGAAGCCCACACCGAACTGGCCGATCATGCTGATGTCGGCGCCGGCGGCCAGAGCCTCCATGAAGGCCTTGGTGCCCGACTTGGCGATCGTGCCCAGGTTGTTGATGAGGTCGGCCTTGGTCATACCGATACCCGAGTCCTGGATGGTCAGCGTGCCGTTGGCCTTGTCCGGGATCACCTTGATCTCGAGGTTCTTGTCCGTGTCCAGCACGCTGGCGTCCGTCAACGACGAGTAGCGGATCTTGTCCAGGGCGTCCGAGGCGTTCGAGATGAGCTCGCGCAGGAAGATGTCCTTGTTCGAGTAGAACGTGTTGATGATCAGGCTCAGCAGCTGGTTGATATCGGCCGAGAAGGCAAACGTTTCGGCTTCCGGAGCGCTCATGGTCTCTGTGCTTCTTGTGTGTCTTGGGGCTTGGAGTGTGTGGGATTCCAACAGGGAAGATTGAAGAATGAGCCGCGCCGACTTGTCCTCGGGGAGGGGGTTGCAGCCTCAGCCAAACAACGCGCGCCCCAAACTAAGTGCGATCTTTCTTGTTTTGGGTTCCCCCGCCTTGTCATCGAAACTTCCATCGATCGTGCGGAGGGGCGACGTGCATCTTTTGGGTTTGCAGATCGTGGGAAATGGGAGGGAGGACCCGTCAGCCTCGTAGAAAATTCTAGATTGCGACGGGCCAGACCACGAGCGGTACACTGTACCTGATACATTGTTGCAGGCCTGAGTTGTATGTAATTGACCTACTCCAGGAGGTCAGATGATATAAGGTTTCGAGACCGGGTACGTGGTAGAGCCGAAAATCCGAAACGGTTGCGGTTGTTCTCGAACGTACGTGGCCGAGTCCACTGCGCGACACCGGGTCATTTGCTGGCAAGGGCTTTTGCTGTCGAGGACCATCGGGTGATGCTGCGAGCGCCTTGGAGTTTTGTGCACGGCTAGGGATCGCAGCGTGCTATGTATTACCTGTTGGTGGTCAATTGGGTCGCAGTACCAAGGGGTGGATGTCGACGGATGGATGGATGGGTGCAGACTGCAGCACAGAGCAGAGAATTTGCATTACGGACCTGCAACTTTCCGCTACAAAATGTCTGCATGAGGTCTGCGCATTCTTAATGCTATGTGTTGCTGCAAGCTTTATAGATACTTCTGGAAGTTGGTCGCTGGGAGCATTTAGCGCCAGACCTGGGTTTATAGGCTTAGCTTGCATTGTTTTTCTTTATGCATTCCTGACGTATTTTATGCCCCCATACTAAGGCCGTCGGCCTTTCGCATAAGACTTCGGCGAAGATATTTTGACATGAGGTCCGCTGTGATGTGATGATATCGCGTTGCCTAGTGTGGTCGAAGGGGAGATGCCAGCACACCAAATCAAAGAATACATGAAGAAATAATGCGAAAACATTTTGTTTTCAAAGACAGTAAAGCAGCTGATGTAGCGAAGCAAATTTATTTCCCATCAACTAGGCCAGCATGAGGCTTGTGTGCGTACAATCACCTCATAAATGTTAATATATCACTTGGACATGCTGCGTCAGCATGGACAATTCTTTGAACTCATGATACCAGCGATGACCTCAGGTGAGTATACTTCAAGGAAGTCAACGCTATGCAGTGCACTTCCCGGAAGGTGGTCGCATGGAAGAGCTTGAACTCGGCCGTGATGTGAGAAAGCGCGATAAAGTGGTGGTACAAGCCCACTTACTTGTACTTCCAGTCCATGCATTTACGGAAGATGATTGGATCTTCGACATAAACGAAAGTTTTCATGACAAGTGGATCGCTCGTTCTCGTCGACCCCTCTTTCAGCCGAGCGAAGAGGAAGACATAGTTTTGGCTGAACGCGGATAAATTCAACTCCACCTAAACGAGGCAAGTTAGGCGTTTCAATTTACCATAACGTACTTATACACGGAAAAAAGTTGTGCCAGCTTACCTTGTATCTGTCGTCCAAAACTGGGTCACTCGAAACTGATGCAACTTCCAAGTTGATCACAGGAATGACGAAACTCAGCGCACTGTACTTAAGACAAATGTATTCTTGGCTGTTTTTCTAAACAAATGCACTGCATCGATGCCATAAATGCATTCCATGCAATGCATTAATGCCATAATGCATGCACTTGCCCATCCCTAACTGTAACCAAGGTGGACGAAAGCGAATTACATTCGGGAGTAATTTATTATCGGCAGAGCATCGATCTTGCTCTCTTGTCATCATTTTTTTTTATAATTCATTCCGCTCGTCTCTAAACACCAGCATATTCACAACACATTGCCTTAATCATCCCAATCGGAGTCATCTGACGAGGATTTGTCCCAGTCAACATCATCCAGAGTATTGTTCTTGAGCATCGAGTTGCGTTTTGGAGGTAAGGGTGCACGAGCAGCAAGAGGGGTGGCAACACTGCTGCGACGCCGGGCTTCAGCGATGAGCTTTCCCGTAGACTTCTGGGCAGTCAGCCGAGTGCAATGCTCGCACATGCCATTCGCTTGAAGCAACTGGAACCCCCACCCACCACAAACGGAACACCGCTGGCGCATTTGAGCAGAATCCACAATGAACGCTAGGCGGAGGCGGTTGCAGTGACCGCAGACGCCGTTCTTTTCAACCAGCCCGACGCCAATACCCTGACAACAATCGCATCTGCTCAGCTCTGGAGCAGACTGCTGCCCGTACATTGATCCGAAAGGAATTCCATAGGCGCTTTCGAGAGTTGATTCCGCGCTGTACGGCACCATTGCGGATGGCGTTGCCATGCCGTCTGATGAAGGTGGTGGCGTCGGGGGCACTAACTGGTACCCTGGGGGTACACCTACCATGCCGGGAGGATACATCGGAGCGGGCATCATGGGGGGAGGCTGCATACACGGATAGTAATATCCGTACGGCGTTGGTGGCGGCGGCGGTGGCATCATCATGTAAGGATAAGGGGCATACATTCCACCGCTCAATGGCGGATTCTGGCCATTCATGGGGTAGTTTCCGGCGTGAGCGGACCCCGGAGTCGAATCATTGCTGCTTGTAGGGTTTTGCTCTGTGTGCTCAGCTTGAGACCGTTCGTGCTGCACGTTGCCATGATCACCATCCAAACTTTGGGCAGCTAATGCCGCTTCCAGCTTGGCGACTCGTCTCCTTTCACGTCTCAACTGCTTCTCGATTGCCCTGGCTTCCTCTCCGGCTTCGGCGCTGCTGGTTGTCCGGGTGCTAGAGTCCTCTGTTACATCACCAGCACTAGATACCGATTTACGTCGTTGCGATTCCGATGTCGCGGACTCGGTCCGTTTTGGTGCCATCAACTCCTTCTCTCGCAGTTTCCGCGCCCGTCGCTCTTCACGCGCGCGCTGCATTTCATATAGCACGGGGTCTGAAGCTACTTCCCCAGAGAGTGCACTGTGCCCATCTTCTCCCGGGGAATGATCATCCTTAGTACTCGCCGCTGCCTTCGCGTTCTCATACTGCAATGAACGAACTGAGCTTCCACGCTTGCTCCCCCGACTTCGGCTGCGGCTCCTGTGTCTTACGCGTTCTGGTGACGATGCATCTGAAACCTCCTCATCTTGAGCCCCAATGCCATCAATTCCCTGTGCATCTGGCTCAGTAGCATCCTTTTCACGAGCAGCGACAGCATCACGTTCAGAGCTGCGTTCCTCCAGATCGGCAGAATTCTTCTTCTCCTTCCTATTTTTCCTCTTCTCTTCCTTCTCCAGTCGTCGACGATCCTCCTCCTCCTGACGCTGTCTCCGTTCCTGCTCCCGCCGTTCTTCAAGTGCGACTTGTTCAGCACGCTCCTGCTCGCGTCGTAGCTCTCGCTCTCTCGCCTCCTGTTCTTCGCGTTCTTTTCTCTCCGCCTCCTGCTCCTTCGCCTCCATCTCCTCCTGCATTTGCTGTCGCTTGCGTTCCTCCTCCACCTGCTCCTGCTCCTTCCAACTCCGCCCCTTCTCCCCGCTGTCCCTCTTCTTCTCCTTGGACTTGCCCTTCTTCTTCATATTATTGGCCACCTCCGCCATAAAGTCGTCCCCAGCCACACTCTCCCTCCTCGCCATCATATTCTCTTGCCGCTTCTTCCTCAAGAAGCGGAGCCGTTCAGCTGCACTCATGCCCGCCGTCTCCGCCTCGTACTGCTCCTCCAGCGACGGGGTCTTGTTCTCCTCTTGCTGTCCCCCTGCCTCCCCCTGTCGGATGTCCAGCATTGGTGGAGGTCGCCCCATCATGGCGCCATTGAGTCGGCCCTCCAGCGAGGCCTGCAGCTTCTGGAACACAGCGTTCTTGGACGTGCGGACTGCGGGGGCCTCCTCCGTGGTGCTCCTGCGACTCTCCGGTCGCTTCTTCTTCTCCTTCTTGGTCTTGTTCTCAGCAGGACCTTCATTCAGAGGCGTCTCTTGCTCCAGGTGCATCTGCCTGCTGCTCCCTTTGGGGCGCCGATGCTTGGGCTGCTCCTCCGTCGGGGGCTCCCACCTGCTCTCCTTGGTCACGGCATTGTAGTAGTACGGGTGGCCGTCGGGCGACGTGAACTGCTTCCATTCTCCTCCTCCTCCGTCCTCCAACGGCCTGTCGTGGCGCTTCGAGCGCTCGGACGACCGCTTCTTCTTCTTGATACGCGCGGCCGACGCGTCCACTTCCGTGCGCATATCGGCGCAGGCTCACAATGCTGGGCGTACTGGGCGTAAGCATCGTACTTAGTGAAGGGGATAACGGTACAGTATCTGAACAGCTTCAACTTGCAGCAGTCTACATGTATCTGCTTCGGCCTTGGTCTTGCTTCAAATGACAGGAAACTCGGTCTGCAATTATCATGGCGGCAGCGTGAACGCACATGTATGTGCGTGGTCCCGTGAGTGTTGTCTGTAAACGATCCCAACACAAGTGGGGCGCTATTGACACCAAGAAAAATCGAGAAATCTTACATCCACTACATTCAATAGAGAGGTTTCGAAGGCGCTTTCACTACCACTGTCACCAAAAAAGCTGTTTAAAACTTCACTTCCCCTAAACCTTCATTACAAAATCCCGGTGAAAGCGCCAAATGTGGTGAAAGCTTTCACTTCCCTCACCACCACCCATCTCCGCGGGACAACTGCTCGCTTTTGCAGGTCTCACCTCACTTTACTTCTTTCAGGAGCGTTGCAATGGTTGAAGGCAAGCGAAAACACTTCACAGACACCGATGATGCGCTTCTTCTGAAGCAAATTATCGCCGAGGAGCCCTTCAAGGGAGGCTACGGCAAAGTAAAGGAAAGTGGCAGCACGTGGCAGACGCCCTGAATGCATCCGACGTTTTCTCGCGCGACAACCTTAGCGCCAAGACGGCCCAGAATCGCTTTAATCTACTCTTAGGTACGTGTGCTGTGACCAGTGTGCTCTACGGTGGCTCTAAAATTTCTAATTCGATCATGTGACTTTCAGAAAGTGCTCGCAACAACAACAAGAAGGCGGCCAAGAGCTCGGGCGTCAGTGAAGAGTACGAGCTCAAGCACGAACTCCTCGACGAGCTCCTCTTGCTCGTCGACGAGCACCGGCACGCACAGGCCAAGACCAAGGAGGAGACACGGGCAAAAGCTCTAGCCTCCGAGAAGGCCGGCGAGGTGGTCCGGGATCTTGCCGTCCAGCGCCTGAAGCGGCGCGACTCGCCTGGCGAGGACGAGAGTACGCGGCCCAGTCAGAGTCCCAACAAGTTCGCGAAGCTGGCGGAGGTGCTGCGGGAGCACAAGGAGAAGGAGTTAGAGCTTCGGCGCGAGCAGTGGGAGCAAGAGAGACAAGATCGCCTTGCCGCCGAGGCACAGCGCCGCGAGGACCAGCAACGCCTTCTCCAAGTGCTTACCCTGCTAGTCAAGAAGTAGGCAGAATCTGCTAGATTTACTTTGTGGCTTAGTCCTCTAGGTAGTCCTCTAGCGATGGAGGCTGTAAACCAAAAAATGAACTGATCTGGTCGCCTCCACGAAAGCACGTCTGACAGTTTGTGAGGAGCATGGCAACACGCACGTACCTGCCTACTGGACTCAGCCGAATCTTCAGTCCCTTTGCCTACGAAATGAAAGCCCAAGTAGTCTTCATGATCTTGAAATTCCATTCGACAGATGTGCGCACAGCGCTCATCTCTCGATTGAAAATGCGTTGGTGCATTGTTAGGACTGCCGATTCGAACCCGGTGACGTAGTACTTGGTCAAAGGGTACGCCGGGTCTCCAAAGATGGCCTTCCCAGCAAAGAGGTTATCGTTATCCTCGAAATATTGAAGCAATTTGCTTGCCGCAAACACAGTGCTACCGTGGCGGCGCCCTTCGTATGGCCCCCAGAAGTGAATGCATAAGCCATCCGGGGCCGTAAGCCCTGCGTAGTCAACAGAGATGCACTTGTTAGATGAGGTGCATTTGCAAAAGGTAGTGGCTACATTGAAGAGCGACATACCTTGATAGATGATGCAGTGAACTCTATTGTGACCACCATAGACTTGGGCTTGTAAGTTCTCAGCGCGCCGCCGCGCACGTGCACTTAGTTGGCAGATAGGAATTTTAGTTCCATCTGGAAAAGCAAACACTCTAGTAACAGGAGCTCGTGCTGATATTGCAGAACAGTACTCTTCGATTCGCTCACGAATGAGCCTCTTGTGAAAGTAAAGCTTCCCTTCTATACCAAAGTCTATGCTGTCCACTACACAACACAATGCAATTGTCAGAACCTCATTCCAGTAGTTATGTAGTGAGCAATAGCATTCGAACCCATGTACAGAAAGATACACGACAACGCGCAGCTTGCGCGGCCGAACTTGCTCTCCATGTCGTGAAGCCGTCGAGGATAGCTCAGGCGGTACATTAACATGCACATCGCCTCCTCCACAGAGCAACGGTCGCCGCGCTCAGTGATGATGACCGCCGGCAGGCGCAGCAGCGCAACAAGCCGGAGGATACCGCCCACAGGAAACCGAAAGTCGCGCTCAGCATTCGCGTCCGCACACGCGAGCAGGTTGAACCGAACGGCCGGGATCAGAGGGCGCTCGGGTGTGTGCACGGCACCGGCTGCCACCAGCTCCAGCCACGTGTTCTCCTCCCCGTACGGGACGAGCACGGCGAGAAGCTCAAGTGACTTGGTCTGTGTTAGGCGCAGTCTGCCGCGAGTAGCAGCTCAGTGAGAATAGATCTACATAGAGAAATTACGCATGCAAATCCGTACCCGCTCAGAGACAGCATGATGGCAGCGCTACCCCTAGAGAGCGACACTGCTGGTGCTTCGGATGCGCTGGGCCCCAAGGCAGCGGCGCCGGTGATGCAGAGCTTGGGGCAGACTTGGCGGGCGCGCGGACACTGAAGTTTGGTTCTGTCGCTTCTGCCACCCGTCTCGACCGTACAGTAGTGAACAGCAGTCGCTTATTGTGTCTTCTGCGGTAGACAAAATGTGAGGGTAGTGATCCTCTGAAATCTAAAAAAAACGAAATGACTTTCACTATCACCATGCTCGGGCTGTGAGGGTAGTGCCAGTGAAAAGGCAATTTCGAAACCCCTCTAATACCGGTAATTGAATGTAGTGGATGTAAGATTTCTCGATTAGACATTTTTGCTCACGTATTTTACCGATTCTGAAGCCTCCTCAAACCTTCGTAAATTGTAAAATCAACAACGACACTCAGTTAAATTCGAATATCAATTTACGACAGGAATCTCGACAAAGGGAAACTAACCCCAGAAACGGGTTTATGGGGACTCAAGAATCGATCGTGCGCTTATAGCTCGACGAAGTTCAGTTTAGGGTCGTTGACACAGACACGATGATCATTATCTTTGTGTTTTGCTTGTATATGCAGTATGCGGCTTAGTCTCCTATTAGCGCGCCAGCGTCATGCGCAGCAGCAACACTGCATGCAGATCTGTCGTCGTGTTATCAAACCGCGGCATAACCGAGAAGAGTATCCGAATTTGTGCCTTCGATCTGAAGACTCTTCAGTGAAGAGGACATACTGACCGGTTTCCAGGCTAAGTATAACACAACAAAGCTCATAACGGTTAACTGCAAAGCTCATAACGGTTAACAGGCTGTCGCTACGCAACTGCCCCAGTGTCTGTGCTGTCCAGCGTACACACGCTCAACCTCTCGGGCTGCGTACAGCTTGATGACGTGTCGGCGTATCGGAATGCGCACGAACTCAATATGTCGGACTGCTGCATCGTGACGGACGTCGGCATGGTAACGGTCGTTTGCCTTTTGTGCCTGCGCTACAACAAAAACAACAGGGGCACTCTGAAAGCCGGCCTCTCGAAACTGCGCAGTACGTGCTGTACTTGTCGCTTTTGAACAGCTACATGTACTTTGGGGTGGGGATTTAAACAGACGATACAGCTAACAATCCCCGATTCAGCTACGACGTACACACCAGGAGTACGCGGTAGTCTTGCTGATCTCGGTAGCCTGTGGTTACTTCTGCTGTGAGTGTGCGACGTTCCTGTAGATCTAGGGGTCCACGTGTGCCTCCGCCGTGAGTGTGAGATTAGGTCTAATGGTTACAAGTACCTTTAACCCTATAGAGGTAGAATTTGACTTGGTTTCACTGTACCACATTGCCCATACAAAATCGTAAAACATGCATAAATGTTTGGTTTTAGCCCGCTCCCCGCTCCCTAAACCATCACATTTGAGGGTTTTAGTCCGATGTCATCTGTAAAACATGCATAAATGCATGGTTTTGGGGCAGTTCCCGTAGGTTAGTTTGATTGGCTAAAAACTTTTTTATTTGATCGTTGGCCTCGAAAATTCTCCGTACGACTAAAATAAATGACGGGCAAATTTCACGTAAGTTATTCAAGCGTAATTACGTCACTTTTTAGAGTAGTCGACTTCTTCCACTCCAGCTCTAAATGGTGCTGGCTGTGTATTTATCGGTGGAAGCAGGCCCTCGCTGACGCCGATAGCAGCACAGGCCTAGTGGTGACGTGCGTTCCAGCTCCGGTGAAGTCGACGTCGACGTGGCCCAGTCGTCAAGCACGCTGGTGGCGGCGCAGGCATTACGGGCTCGAGTCCGTTGCCGGCCCAAGATGTTTTTGGCCGTGGCATCGGAGGTGAGTGCGGGAGCATGGGTGTGAGGGCAGCTACGCTGTATTGGAATGCTAAATAATTTGTGTGCGTGTATGCAGCAGGAAGACGCTACTCGTGATCGCGAAGTGCAGCTTCGGCACGAAGCGAATTGTTTGTAGGAAAAGGAACGGTGAAAGGGTGGAATGGAAATAACACGAAGTGGTGCTCTAATGGTTTATGTGTGCGTTCATAGCATTGATTGTGTTATTTTAAGTGCACTTGCGCCATTTGCCGGACTCTTAGCTGGGCAAATTACTTGATCTGACTATGTGTGCTTCCTAATACCCAGTTTAATACGTTTGCCCCATGCATGTACAGCAGCAGAAAGCGTTACTGTCAGTCGAACTGACGGCATACCAAAGATGGCGCCAAGTCGAACAAAGCGAACGCTTGACGACGCCTTCGATGCGATACAGCAGCGCTCAACTCGCTCGCAAGCTCGGAATTCTGGCAAGACAAGGAGCGGGAAGGCTCGAAGAACAACCAACAGAGGCAACGCGCGACGAAGTGCTGCTCAGATGCAAGACCCACCCCCGAATAGCGCCAGCAGCGCTAGTGATGATGAGATGTATGAAGTGGAATCTATCCTCAAGGAGCAAGGGGGAAATTTTTTCGTGAAGTAGGCTGGATATGATTCTGGTGACAACACGTGGGAGCCTGAATGCAACTTGAAGCCTCAACTGGTGAAGCAGTTTCGCCAGCGAAGCGCTACAGCACAACAGCAGCTTAATCAGGTGGCACAAGTGGACACGTCTTGTAGTGATGGCGAGGAGCATCTGATAGCTCAGGATATGGCGTCATTGGAGACAAGTCCGACTAGTGCTGGCGATTCCGGTATCATAGGCGCTCATGTTGTCTTTTTACCAAGCGAAGAAGAGTGGATGACAGCTTCAGACTATCGGTGTGTTGGCTCAGCCTATCTGACTGGTGTGATTTCGCGTGAGTACGTGGAGAAGGGAAAGAAGCGACCGTCGAGGACCAACCCGCTGTATGAACTCCGGTGGACAACAACGCAATTTCAAATGCCGAGGCATGTGCATGGTATTCCTCACTCCAAAGTTCTTGAGGGAATTACGAGATTCAATCGGCCGAGTGGAAACGAGCTACGAGATGAGACGTGGGATGTTTTGTGCCGACCCTACCATGAGGAAGTTGCGAATGACAATTTGTGGGATGAATTTGAGGAGGTTAGCGACGATCTGGTTCGGTATGACTGTTGTGAGACCATTCCAGAGGATGTGGTGGAGGTCGAGCGCGTATCGGCTATGGAGTTTGAGCCTCGCGCCACGATGAATGCGCCTGACGAATTGTTTCAGCACGAAGGAGGGGGCACGTCGCCGCACGTCAAACCCGAGTTTGAAGCC
>JAHQIV010001168.1:0-13357 GCA_030463285.1 Phytophthora europaea
GGGCGAGGCGCTCGAGGTCATCCCGCGCACGCTGCTGCAGAACTGCGGCGCCGACGTGGTGCGCGTCATGACGTCGCTGCGTGCCAAGCAGGCCGAGACGGAGGAGTCGTACGGAGTGGACGGCGTGACCGGCAAGGTGACAGCGTCGGAGGAGCTGGGCGTGTGGGAGCCCTTCCAGGTCAAGACGCAGTCCATCAAGACAGCCGTGGAGGCTGCGTGCATGCTGCTGCGCATCGACGACATTGTGTCCGGCCTGGCCAAGAAGAAGAACTAGGCAGGCGCAGCGCGAAGAGCGTGCATCGCATGGATATTAATATAGTTTTGGCCCCGATCGTGCTTTTGAGGGGCTGGAGATCGATCATTCAGGTGTGTAAACGGTCGCTGGATCCGGGCATTTGTGTCCTGGTTGCAGTCATGGCGCTGGATCGCGAGCTGCGGCGGTTGCTGGAGTACGCGCGGCAGCCGGAGACTGACAATTCCGCGTCGAAAGATGTGAATCCGCCGAGACCGACTGCGCGTGGCATTCTCGACCGTATCGTCGGCATCCACCAGCAAACCTGCGTGCCGTCCATGGGTGTGAGTGCTGACATGAACCTGCCAGAGCTGTTGGTCCTGACTGCAGAGACGGCGGTTTTCCAGGGAGATTTCAAGACTGCATCCGAGAGTGTCGAGTGGTTTTTCAGCGAATGTCAACTAAAGAACCAGGTACGGCCATCAAGGAGGGATCGATCGTGCACTTGAAAGTACGCAAAGTACGCACTAACGCACGTGTTGTTGGCGTAGTTTTACTGTCGAGCGCAATTTGTTCGCGCTCATTGCGGGTCTCACGACGCTCAGGTAGATACGGGAGTGACGAAGCTGAAGAAGGTGCTCAATGCCATCCACTTCATTTTGGCGGTGATCCCGATCGCCACGGACAGCCGCAAGCGCCCCACGTACGACTTCCTCGTCTACAATGCGTCGGTGACGTACTGGCAAATTGCTCGCCAGCTCATGAAGGAGTCCACATTCCAGTTTCTGGTGCCGTCGCTGACAAAGGTGATCGACGCACTCAAGTTGACTGCGGAGGCTGATGTGGCGTGGCTCCTTCGACTGCAGATCGCTCTGGTTTACGCTCAAGTGGACGCGAATCAACTAGCAAACGCTGCGAAAACGATAAATGACGTAGTTGACGTACAGATCACTCCTCGCCTAGCTGACCCCACAAAGGCTGGGGATGAGGCATTCAAGGCCCTGTACGAAGAAGCCTTGCGGATCCAAGTCCATGTCGGGTCGTTCAAGGACCCAGAGTGTCAGAAAATCGTGCCGAATGTCAAGCGGCTGCTTCCACCGAGTAATAAGCGGGCGTCACTACTCGTGAAGCTCCAGTGTGTCAAGTCGGGGAATCTATCGGGGACGCTAGAGGCAGCGTATGTTGAAATCTTCCAGGAAGCGACGGGCTTTCTCGCTTTCACCTCTGAAACCCACTTGGATGAAGTCAAGACGTTTGTGGCATCGCTCGAGCCACGAGCTCTGGATGCCATCGACGCCGAAGTGATCGTGGAAACCGCAATTCACGCTGCTTTCAACAATACGTTGCCAATAGCAGCAGCGTGCGATGTTGTCCTGCAACGCAAAGGCAAAAACATGCCACCGAAGATCCGTGTATTGTACCAAGTGCTGGGTGCAATGCTGCTTATCACAATGCCCTCCCCGCACAGTGGCAGAAAGTTGAGTTCGCGACAACGCCAGTCGATGCTGCTTGCTCGCCGCGTAGAAGGAATGAAGGCCTTTGAGCGAGCTCTTCTAGCTAGCAAACGTCAGCAGGATCCACAGTTGGTTGAGAGGGTTTGCATCTACAGCTGGAATTTATCGCTACCATTGCTCCAGCCTCACTTGCGCAACAACTTGGCGCGAGTGTTGGGTCTTTCTTCCTCTGTCCTGGAAGAACTAGACTCTTTGCTACTTGGATTCCGCGCTAGGCTGTACTTGGAAGTTGCGAAGCTTGAAGTGGCGTCCGATTTTCTTGCCAAAGCGAACTCAAATGTCAGCAAAGCTCTCACACTGGACTACGGAACGATCACGCGGCCAAACGATTCGCCTGCGATGACCGTCGAGCTTTTGAGTGCACATGAGGACTGGATTGTTCGACCAATTGATACGCACTTGCTCCCTATCAAGCAAAAACTGGATTTGAAGCTGGGGACCGACAACTCCCTTTCGAAATCAAGCGAAGTGTTAGCGATGCTGGAGCAGGTCAAAGATGGCAAAGACTCTCACCAGCAGCGAACCTCTCTTGAGCGAGCCATTGACATGATGACTGAGATGAGTAGTCCAGTCGAGTCTCCTGCTGTTGCAGATCACATCAGACTCTGGAGTGAGATTTCATCGTTGGCATGGAATGGCTTGCACGATGGCGAGCTCGCACATAGAGCAGTTGAAAGGACTCTCACGACATACTTCGTGACGACTGAAGAGGGGGAGGTTGTGATCCCGAAGAACATTTCTGGTGAGAAGAGTCTGATGATTCTCGAGGTTGATATGCGTCTACTGTTAGTTGAGATTCTTGCGACAAGGCTTAAAGACCAAGCCACACAAGTTGACAGCGTACGTCGTCAAGCAGAATCTGCTGGAAATCGGATTGAGTCGCAGGGTATTGGGCGGAAATCGGCTGGAAGAAGAAGATCGAGCGTTGATCTCACAGCTTTGGTACTTTTAGGAAAGGAGGCTTACGTGCTTGGAATCCACCGGTCGCATGCAGAAGCAGCGCCACCACCAGCGGATCCACCGACCGAGGACGCAGAACTAGACGATACCGCAATTCTACAAGCCCGACAAAGCAAGCTGGAGAGTGAGATACAAAGTGTAAAGAGTGAGATACTGAAGCACCTGGCCAGAGCCTTGAAGGCAGCAACGACAATCGGATGGACTTTTGTCCTCGAAAACACGTGCATCTACTTGTGGAACTATCACTTTCACGTCTTCCGCATGGTGCTGGAATCGTCTCGGACATCAACCAGTTCATCTCCGGAAGCTTTCGACCCGCAGTGGATTCTTCCGGAATGTGCCAGTGCGTTTGAAGCTGTTTACATAGCTCTAGAAGCTGCAGCAAGTGCGGTCGATAGTGATCTTCTTGCCTGTGTTGGTCTTGGCTTATCAAGTATTTACGAGAAGACTGCTCGGTTGGATAAGGCTCTCGCAATTGCGGATACCTTCTTGAAACGAAAGCCGTTTGCAGTCCCTGCTGACATCCATGTAAGTAGTGTGGGTGTGCTGCACCTGAAAAGGTTCGCTGAACTGAAGTCTAGAATCCAGATTGCTCAAAATGCAAAAGACATTGTGCCTACGGACACTAGCACAGCCCAACTCAAGGTAGTTGCGTATCTGGAAGCGATGGAGGTGGTGTTCCGACAAATGCTGCTTCCTGCAGCCCAGCAATCTCAACTGCTGGAGAAAGCCCAAGGATTGCATCAGAAAGCTGTCGGGGTATGGCAAACTAGTGCACCTGAAATGTTTGCTGCGTTTATGAGCGATGACCTTGAGCGAGTGCTAGAAGAAGAGCAGCAACTGCTGGAGCTTTACGTGGAGATATGGGTGCGCGTAGGCTGCGGCGCATTCCGCCTCCGCAGCACGAAACATGCCATTGAGTGCGCTGACCAAGCGTTGCTATCGCTGAAGTCAGGTGAAGGCAAGAAGGCCAGGCAAATGACTCAGCTTCTTGTCGTAGGGAGCACCTGGAAATGGTTTGCGATGGCTGAACTGCTCTATGGACGCGCGATATTGGCGTTAGACCAAGGCGATTCTCCAGCGCAAAAGTTGCTACTTGCTTCGCTGTCTCACCTCGTGCGTGCGATCGAGTACGGACTTCGTGGTAACATCTCAACGCTGGTTATTCAAGCGTGTGAAGTGATCTGGAATGCAACTATATCGGCTATTAACCGAGGCAGCACCGTAGATAACGACGAAGCGGAAGAAGACAACTTCCTTGAACGTGTCGTGGAGCACTTGAGGAAGACTTTGCGCTATCTGGAACAAGTAATAGCTTCCCCCGAAGCAGAATTATCCTTTTACGGTGAAATGGTTTTGCTAACGCTTGCAGTGTGCGAAAAAGCCAACAAATGGACCGATCAGTTTGAGATCTGTGAGGCGGTGCTGAAAGCCTTTGGACCAACCTCCCACCGAGCACCTCTCCCTGGCGAAATTATGAAGGAGATCCAAACCGCGTCTGCAATATCAGGAGCGCACTTGGGGAAGCCAAGTGCTATGCCAAAATCTGGAGGAAGCTCCAAGTCGCCGGAGCAGCTCAAAGAATCACTTGTGCAGGCTCAAATCTTGCGGAAAGTAGCTTTTTCGTCTTGGAAGGACCCACCAGCCCAACTAAAAGCTTTATCTAACGCGTACGTAGAGCTGGATGGACAGTTAGAAGAGCAGGCGCTTGTGCTTGTCGATATCGCGGAGTGGTTGTTTACAAACCGTCTTCCATCTCAGAATGCCGAGGCTTATCTGGAATGCGCGACCGCGACGCTATTAAATTCTCAGAAGCAGAAACTTCTCGCCTCACAAATGGCGATGTCTCGAAAGGCCTCAACTAGCCAGGTGTCCGTAGGTTCAAGACTCAAATCTAGTGTGGTGTACTCGCCATTGTGGTTTGCTGAAAAGCAGCTTCGCATCTTCGTGATGCAAGGAACGATAGCCAAATCTTTCACGGAGCGCTCAGAATATTTACGTTTGGCCCTAATCCAAGTGGAAAAAGCGTGGGAACACATCCTCCTCGTGGTGAACGAGATCGGGTTTCAAGTTGCGTTTGACGTGGACCCGTCTAACAAAGCGAACAACGTGGACTTTGATGAGTGGA
This sequence comes from Phytophthora europaea, assembly GCA_030463285.1. Lineage (NCBI taxonomy): Eukaryota > Oomycota > Peronosporomycetes > Peronosporales > Peronosporaceae > Phytophthora > Phytophthora europaea. Next base: position 4,835 of record JAHQIV010001168.1, read on the forward strand.
AGAAGGACAAAACGCCAAAATACTCGAAGCCTTCATCCGAGCGTGATTGGATTTACTTTTTCCTAGACCACGACGAAAATGCTGCTCATCGCTTTCACACCTTGTGGACTAAAGCGCTTCAATCGGTGCAATCGCCGACTTCGCTCCATATTACTCAGCCAGCTCTCACGTTAGCCTATCTCGAAGAACTGTTGACGATGCTTCGTGACGGAGGTGCTCACTACGGCTCTATGGTCCCCGCATTTTGTCTTTATGTTGTCGTGTTCCACGCTTACGTTCCGCATCGAGCTCATATCGCGCAAATCTGGCTGGAGTTGGTGCAGTTCGAACTGATGGAACGCCTGAATTTGAGCAAGTTTTCGCTGCCTCTACAGAGTGCTCTTGACATGATCCAGTCTCATGGAGAGACACTGATAAGGGAAATTCAGGATGGAGATACATCTACAAAACTTCCAGATAGTAGTGACCTCACCTCACGAAAGCGGCTTGTGCTTCACAGTGATCGCCTGGACACACGGTCCAAAGCTGTGACTTCGGTCAAGATGCTTCTCCAGTTTGGGTTTGTTCGCCAGGCGAAAACGCTTCTCGAGGTTTTGCGTTACTCGGTAAATGATCGCAGCGTCAACGGGAACAACGCTTCTGCTACTGAAGCAGTCAGCGAGTGTGAACTTTTATCCAGCTATATCTTAGAGATCGAGGGTCAACGTGAGCGGGCGTTGGCACGAATGGCTAGTGCGCTCGAGTGTCCACAGCTTGACCTGTGTCGTTTCTTGGAGTGGACACTGCGAAGTTGCAAGTTGGACGCCAATCTTGCCTTGTCTCTCTGTACCTTGCAAGCTGCAGAGAAGAAGGCAGCTAAGACACTAGTAACTACGATACGGCGTCCAGTCGTGCAAACACCAGGTATAAGCAAAGTCCTCAACGGTACAGCGTCTAGTCCACCCGACATTTCAGCAGTATGCCTACTCGCTCGAGTCATATTCAAGGAGGCCACCATTTCGCTCAAGCTATCAGCCGCCTCTAACGGTTCTGGTGTGATGGTGCATTTACTGGAGAGCAAACGAGCGTTCGAGAGATGCGTGCGAATGTTAAATCTCGTCGAAGCAGAGTATGCCTGCACTCGGTTGATGCTGAAGTATGTGCGCGCCTTACGATGCTTCGAACAAAATCACGGAGGCTCGCAACTATCTGGCGCCGACTTGGATCCTACAAACATCGTACAAAATGTAGTGGCGTTGCTTGAGGGCATTTTGACAAAGTTCTTCCGATATTCTGGTATAGAAGCGCTACAGACGGAAGCTCATCAGCGAGAAGCAATTGTGAATCCCTTGGAATTGGACCTTGCAAGGACGAAACTGGAGTTCGCCCGACTGCTTATGGCACCCGAGCTGTCTCCTGCTGCTATTCAAGCGAAAGAGATGACTTGGTACCGCTACTATGAAGACAGTCAGCGCAACGTAGTGGCAAAATGGCTTAACGCCACTGGGTCAGTGATGAAGACGAACCTTTCATGGAAGTTGCCACGAGCGATGACGCTTATCACTTCTGCGATAGAGAAACTCAGTGGGAACTCTACCTTGGACATTCAGCATGCGATTGCTCGAGTGATCCGACTTCAGTGCCAGCGGCTTTCCCTCTTGCACGGCACTGATAGACAGACAGCAGATGCGATCCAACATCGCTTATGGACGCGTTATACTTCGTCTGACTCGCCTGACGTGACGTGGGTTTGTTGTCACGGAGCACGAGCTCAACTCGCTGTCGCTGCTGCCGACGCTGCTGCAGCGAGTCAACCTCAGACCCAAAATCAGCCTTCGACTCAAGCCGGCCAGGAAGAGAACGATGACCAAGAAGAAGAGGACGACGAGGAGGAGGAAGGGCTTGATCAAGGCCGCTTTGACGAAATGTTGGCTGCCCGCGCCGCTCAGATACAAACGTACCAGGTCTTTGCGTTCGAAAAGCAGTGCTTGGAGCTTTTGAAGCTTTGCTCGAACGAGCTCATCCAGCTTTTAGGTTGTCGCCGGCCTTTTGACTGCGCTAAGAACGTGCTCAAGCATCAGAGCGCGGAGGTAATTGAGGTTGCCAATAACCTGTTCGAGAAATGCGTCTCGGAATCAAACGTGCAGCGCCTGCATTTGCGACGAATGAAGAAGCTCCAGAAGACCCACACTAGCGCTACAGCACACAGCCTTCCGTTCCAACTGTCGCAACTCTACTTGAATCAGCAATCGGAATCATTCAAGCGGATGAGCGTCGGCTTTCGTGTTGATTCAATTGTGGCTGCGTTACCGAGTTCCATCCGCGTGCTGTGTCTTCACTTCTCCCCGGACCGTTGCTTTCTGTACGCTGCACTGTTGGGCAGTACCGAGAGGCGTGTAGCGATTGCACGTATGGAATTCACTGACATCCAGACAGCATTGCTCGAGCAGCTACGGAAGAAAATCGACGCGTGGAGAGCGAAATGTACAAAAGAAACTTTGGCTTACGAAGACGCCCACGGCCAGGATGAACTGTATGAATTCATGTCAGTGGAGCCTCAGCCGTCAGACCGCAGCGGCGATATCTTGGAGGATGAATTCACGACCATCATCAATGACACCATCGAATTGCTCGGACCTCTATTCACCCACTCAGCTATGAAAGCGGAGCTGTCGAACAACCTTGCTGGTAATACGCTCGTGCTTCTCTTGGATCAAGTGTTGTCTTGCCTCCCAATGGAGGCTCTGCCAGCGCTGCAAGCTGCTGGTGCCATCGCTCGGGACTTTTCGATCCAAATGCTGCATCAGAGGCTCATGGCGATGAAGAAGCAGCCGCTACGACCAAACGAGGTTCGCGTCATCGTGGATCCCCAAAAAGAAGACTCGGGAAGTCCCAGCGGTCAGACCCTAACGAGCGTCGTGAAGCAAGCTGGATGGAAGGACGCCTTCGAGCACGGGCAGATCCCAAGCGTGACAGACTGGCAGCAGGCGCTTCTTGCTCGCCGCGGTGGTGGCCTCATCTACGTTGGGCCCAACCGCGTCCTCGGCTCGTGTCTCCCGCTGCAACAACTCACAGGTATGAACGTTGCACTCACATGTCAAGCGATGATTCTGCTCGACCACGCAGAAAACTCGAAAAGCTCACGCCGACAGAGCAAACTTGACAGCGAGAAGCCCGCGTGGGAGAAGGAGGTCGAGTGTGACCCCTACCGTCGTGCGCTGCTCCTGACGCTCTGCGGAGTGAACGTGCTGACCATCAACCAGTGGACGACAACATTCAACGGCAATCGACGCCTAGCTAGCGGCCTGCTCCAGAACTTGTCCAAAGGCCATTACGTCGGCAAAGCGCTCAAGAAGTTCAGCGAAACAACGATCGCAGCTTCTCCGTCGCTACCCGTTGCAGTCGCTTCACCAACAGACCCCAGCGCCAGCCCAACCACAACATCCGAAGGCACTGTGGGTAGTAAACTGCAGCTCAAGAACCGGTTCCGCTACAACGCCGTTGTGTACGGACTGGCGCACCTCAGTCTCAAGAGCGGCGACTAAACAAAAATACAACTAGTTGCCTTTTTCACACGTCGCAGATTGAATTCCGTCTAAGTACGAACATGATCCTGAGCCTAAAGCATGAGTTCAAATTGACGATGTCTCGGCGGACGGTGGCGCTCTTCGGCGGCGCCTTGGCGCTGCGCCTGGCGCTGCTGCTGTACGGCCACGTGCAGGACCAGTTCATGGCCGTTAAGTATACGGATGTGGACTACGACGTGTACCAGGACGCGGCGCGGGAGATGGCGGAGGGCAATTCGCCCTTCGAGCGCACGACGTACCGCTACACCCCCGTATTGTGAGAGAGTGGCGGTTGTTACGAGGGGGCTACCGGTAGTTGTAGATTAGATTTAACATCATTTTTATGACTCTTTTGTTATTAATTTTTAGAGCTTTTATGCTGCTGCCGAACATTTACGTGCACCAAGTGTTCGGCAAGTTGCTGTTTGTCGCCTGCGACCTGCTGGTGGGCTACGTGTTGTACCGGATCCTGCGACTGCGAGGACTCCCGGATCAAAGTGAGACAAAAAAAACATAAAGGAGATGATAGTTTTTGTTGATTTTTATTTGCTAACTGAATTATTTTTGCTGTTGTTGTAGATGCTGTAAATTACTGCAGGTGAGAATTTAGGAGTTTTTTTTCGGTTGCTGCAGGTGCTGACAATGGTGATATTGTGCTGGTGGTGGGTGGATTTGACAGTGTTTGGCTGTTCCATCCATTCTCGGTGAACATCTCGACGCGAGGGAATGCGGACTCGATTGTGGTGCTGCTGGTGATGCTGTCGCTGCTGTTGATCATGCGCAAGCAGCTCGTTCTTTCGGCACTAGCGTACGTACTTTTTTTCAGTTATATTTATTGTGCATTAGGATAGTTTTGTATTATGGTGATAATTGCCTTTCTACCTCATTGTAGATATGGCGCTGCTGTTCATTTCAAGATCTACCCTATCATCTACGCGCTGGCTTTCCTCGTGGTACGATAGCTCGGGTTGAAAAGGGTTTCCATTGACTACTAACGACAAACATATTGTGTCGGATTGCCGTCCGCAATTAGTTTCTTAACGCAGACTTCCGTACGTCGAATGCCAAGTGGGCCTCGTCCTGTGGATCCTCTGTTTGCGTTTGGGTGAAGCTTGCTGGACAGCTCAATCGGGATCGCCTGGTGTTCGGCGTTGTGAGTGGTAAACTCTTCCTCGTTCTCGCTGGCGGCTTCTACTACCTGTACGTACCAAATCCGAATGCTATGGACGAGGCAATGCGAGCTAACAGTGTTTTCTACCTTTCGCAGCTACGGGTTTCAATTTCTGTACGAAGCGTACCTCTACCACTTTACGCGCACAGACAACCGCCACAACTTTTCGGTCTACTTCTACGATCTTTATCTCCGATACAACACCCCGTCGGGTTTCGGGGTTGGGCTTCTTGCCTTCTTGCCCCAGCTTACGTCACTCGTAGCCATCTCGTTCGCTTATGGCCGAGACCTACCCTTTGCACTTTTTGCACTAACGAAGGTTTTCGTGATTTTTAACAAAGTTTGCACGGCACAGGTACGTTGCAACTGCCATGCACCCGCTTATACCTGAATTCTGTCTGACATTGTGGTAATGTGCTTTTGCCAGTATTTTTTGTGGTACACCGCGTTTCTACCGCTAATTTTCCCGCTGACAAGCTTGAGATTCAAGTGGAAGGGCCTAGTGATGATTGCTGCGTGGCTGGGAGGCGAGGTAAAAAAACTCGTACAGTTTGCTGCTGCAAAGAGGTGTTATTTTTGACGTTGTTTATTGGTATTCTCACAGCTGCACTGGTTGTACTGGGCGTACTATTTGGAAATGCAAGGCTCGAACACGTTTTTTCCGCTCTGGTTAGCTGGACTCACTTTCTTCTCGGTGAATGTCGGCATCCTTGCCACGCTCATGCGACACCATTCGTTCACGCCGCTATTCCAGAGAGGCCAAATTCTTCAACTGGTACCGACTGTCCGCCAAAAGCAGCAGTAGTTGCGCTTGAGTCTGTATTACTGTCTGCTGGGGTATCTGCTTCGTCCTCCTGCCATCAGCCTAGAGTCATTCATAATCGGTAAAAGCATATTTCGAAGTTTTGTTTTTTTAAGTTTGCGTTTACCTGAAATAGAAGTGGAGAAGCTATAGTGCCCGGCAATTTCAGGGGTTCTCTTGTTCTCTTTGATGATAGTCCCAAATAACGGTTTAGCTTAGCAAATGTACAAGTAAGCTTAAGTCGAAAAAGAACATCCAAGGCTTGACGGCCATGGCGACATTCTAGCAGTATAGCAAGAGCTTAGTTCGTTTATTGGTGCGCACGATACGGTGGAAGCAGTTACTCACCACGGTAAGCATGACAAATTGCAAGGTGATCATGAAATACTTTCATTAACTTAAGAATCAAACCACTGGATAGCTTTCAATCAGCTGACAACTCGAAACGCCACTATACATACAATATCACGCCATGAAGCAGAGGGTTCCAGTTGAAGTCGAAATACCTCTGCTATGCTGTCACGCACCAGGCCAAATCACTGACCGAGAGCTTTAGGTTGCGTCTTCAGCTCTTCCAGATTTGTCAACGGCGCATATCGCACATTGTTGGTTGTCAGACCCACAAGGTTCTTCAGGTCCACAACTTGAACGTCCTCTTCAAAGTGCACTTTTTGCAGCTTGGCTTGTGCGAGCTGCGGCAGTTGGTACTTCTTCAGTAGTAGCGACGAAATCACGACTGATACCGAAGAAAACGCCATCGCCAGACCAGCACAAGCAGGCGGCATCATTCGATGAATCAGAGGGAAGAACATGCCGGCCGCCAGCGGGATACCCACCACGTTGTACACGATCGAGAAGAAGAAGTTCAACTTGATGCGCGAGAACACGACGCGGGCTAAGTCCAAAGCTACCACCACGTCCGTCAGAGCGCTCTTCACAAGCACCATGTCGGCCTCCGCCTTGGCAATCTGCGTGCCGGCACCAATAGCCATGCCGATATCCGACTGCGCCAATGCTGGCGCGTCGTTGATGCCGTCGCCCACCATGCATACCACGCGTGGCTTCATCGTAAGCGGGTTCACCTGCGACTGCAGTGCCTTGATCTGAGACGCCTTCTCGCCAGGAAGAGCCACCGCCTTGACGTGGTTAATGCCCATCTGACGCGCAATTGCGCTGGCCGTGCGGAGGTTATCGCCCGTGATCAGCCACACGTCCAACCCCATCGACTTCAGGTGCTTCACGACGTCTGCTGCTTCAGGACGAGGAGCGTCAGCCAACGCAATCACGCCCGCCAATTTGTTCTCCACGCACACAGCCACGACAGTCTTGCCCTCCATCTCCAGCTCGTGCATGTGAGCGCGCATCTTCTCGCCGATCTCAATGCCCTTCTCCTCGCAGAACTCAGAGTTGCCCACCATCACATTGGCAGCAGTGGTGCGTGAAGTCACCGCGCTGGCAGCCACGACACCTTCAATACCGCGACCAGGAACCACATGAACCTCGGTCGGATCCTGCAGTTCGAGTTTTTCATGTTCCGTCGCCGTCACTACGATGGCCTTAGCCAGAACGTGCTCACTCACACACTCCAAGGACGCACCGTAGTACAGCAGTTCGCGCGGCGTGTACGCACGGTCAGCCACCACTACGTCACGAACCGAAGGGTGACCGACAGTAAGCGTTCCCGTCTTGTCAAACACGATGGTGTCGATGTAGCGCGCGGTCTCCAGCGCACGGCCGCCCTTGATCAGGACTCCCTTCTTGGCGCCAACGCCACATCCAACCATGACAGCCGTGGGGGTCGCAAGACCCAAAGCGCACGGGCACGCGATCACCACGACCGAGATCGCAAACAATACAGCTAGGTACATGTCATCTGAGTGATCGGCCACTCCATCCACACCTAGCTCCACCTTCCACTCGGTAGGAATGAGGTTGAGTGACAGTACAGTTATCCACACAATAAACGTCATCACCGCCATGCCCAGAACACACGGAGCGAAAATGGATGCCAGATAGTCTGCATATGCCTGAATGGGGGCCTTGTTGAGCTGAGCGTCTTCAATCAAGGAGCAAATCTGCGCCAAAGCCGAGCTCTCGCCACCCATGCAGCTCGACTCAATCACCAGTGTGCCCTGCTGGTTCACCGTTGACCCGAACACATAGTCGCCTTCCTTCTTTGCCACCGGCATGCTCTCACCTGTGAGCATGGACTCGTCCGTCGAGCTGGAGCCGGACTTCACTACTCCGTCTGTAGGGATGTTAGCACCAGGGAGGATGCGAAGAAGGTCCCCTCGCTGCACCAACTCGATCGGGATTTCACGGTCGCGTTTCCCATTGGCAATCAGCAGCGCCGTCTTCGGCTGTAGCTTGGCCAGTTCTGACAAGGCATCAGCCGTCTTGCCCTTCGCCATCGACTCCATGTACTTGCCCAACGTGACGAACGTCAGGAGCATCGCTGAAGACTCGAAGAAGTGGTGGCCCTGGTAGTTCTCGTGCAGCGCCGACCCCACCATCGACACAAAACTGTACGTGTAGGACATGGTGGTGCCTGCCACGACCAAGAAGTCCATGCCCATAGCGCCGTGCTGCAGACCCTTCCACGCCGCCACGTAGAACCGCCAGCCCACACCGAATTGCACCGGCGTGGCCAGCAAAAAGAGTAGCAGCAGCTTCACCGTCACGGCGTTAAACACTGGGGTCATGAGCACCCTCTCCACCGGCGGGACGTACATGAGCACCATGTGGATGAGCATGGCCGGCAGCGAGAAGAGCATGGCCGTGGTCAGCAGCTGGCGCCACTTGTCCACTTCCGACTTGCTCAGCGCGCTCTGGTCCGCGGTCTCCAGCGCCACCTCCGCCGAGTAGCCCAGGCCGTTGATGCACTCCAGCACGTCCCGCGGGCCCGTCTTGGCCAGCTGCTTGAGGTGCACGTGCGCCTTGTTGAGCGGCAGATTGACCAGCACCTTGGTGACGCCCGACAGGTCGCCCACCGCCGCCTCGATCTT
>JAHQIV010001169.1:0-13346 GCA_030463285.1 Phytophthora europaea
CGGCGTCGTCGAACGTCTCGCGGAAGATCGTCTCGGCCTGCGCCACGGTCGCGGCCACAGCGGCCAGCGCCACCACCAGCTTGGTCAGCATCTTGAGGGTATGGAAGGGAGAAGAGTGTTGGTCTTGCTTGAAGCAGCGCAAATTCTCGAATGACTGACTGACTGCTAGGATTGCCTTCAACCGATTCAACCGGTGTGGGGTCGGATCGCCACGTGGAGGTCGGTGCTCGGGTAAGTACGATCTGACGTACGAGCCACGTGGAGGTCGGACAGTGGGGTCTGGGAATAGCGTCTGTTTGCAAGAATGCGGGTTAACAGGTGGTGACGGGTGTGACAGAGGGTTGGTATGCGAGGCGGTTGCAGATATATAGGGTTTGGAAGGTATAGTGTTGCACAAGATGATAACCACTGTAATTGTCATACCACACAAAGTCAACTTGCATGCGTCGAGCAAGGAACCGCAATGCCCCGCCCCACTGAAATGACGGCCCACAGTTGATGGGCAGGACTTGCTGGTCCGCCCCTGGAGTGCGTATATACTTACATGTTACATGTACAGTATATTCACTGTGGATTCGATAGTCGCTGCGGCGCGGTAACGCAACCTCCATCCTTGAACCATGGCCAACACAGAATCCCCAAGTTGCACGTGTCCGAACCCCTGGATGGCGTAGCCGTTTAGCGGCGTGAGACCGCAAGCTTCTATAGCTAGGCCCGCATGCGTTGGTTGCTCCACGGCCCCATAAGCAGCAGCTATAGTTTTCGTGAGCAGCTCTCGGCCGACCCGAAACTTCCGTTTGTCGGACGCCTTCGACAATACGAAGAACACATGGCCGACGCACAACATCGCGATGCAGCGGAGATTGGCAAAGCGCGAGTGCTGGCGCAGATTCTAGAATTCTAAAAACAGTCGGAATTGGCCGACCGCAACGGACAGTGTAGGAAAACGAGCACGGCTGCTGTGTCCGTCGCAGTCGTGCTCGTTTTCCTTAATGAGTTTCCCAAGAGTGTGCTGCACTTCTGCTCAAAAGGGTGTGCAAGGAGTTAAAGCTGGAACTTACAGCACATCTATAGTGGCGATGGCTTAACGATACTGTACGTATATCGCCCGCGCATTTCGATTCCCCCAAGTCCCCGAGATAGCGTTGACATGCACAAGTGCCTCCACAGCGTCCAGCATTTCACAGCCCTTTGGTTTTCCAGAGTGTATGTCGTTGAAGTTTGAAGAGTGATGAACAACTTATTACAGCTTTTGATGACCACAAGGCTGAAGCTGCTTCACGCTCGTTCAGAACAGACACGGGGCCTGGCCTTGCGAGCAGCGTCGGGCGAGTCTTCTCTCCATTATGCAGTGCAGAAATTACAAGGTGTTATCGCCACTGGAGTGACGACGGGTTGTTTGCAGGAACAGGACGCGCTGATGGGTTTGCTGAGGTGCCGCCGGCAGCACTGCGTCGACGTCGAACTCGCAGACCAGGATGCTTCTGGAATACCAAGCAAATTCCTATTAGTGACGAAGTCATCATCGGGTTTGGCTCTCTCGAAGGAGGTGCAGCAGTGCTTGAGTATTGGTGTCCGAGATGTCGAGTCACTGCCACTTCGAATAGCAACTCCAGGCAACGGATGCTCCGACACTAGAACGCGGGAGAATGGGGTTTCGTGGTGCACCAGCATTCGACCTTTGCCAAAGAGGAACGACACGACTGTGGACTTCCCTGTCCCCGTCGTGCCGAGAACCACAATGCTCGCATCCAGTTTGCACCCATTTGGATGACGTCGCCAAGTCTTGCATGTATTATTAATAGGAATTGGCGATTGTCGGATGGAGTGACTGACATTGCAACTGCGAAGGTGCCGAGTATTTTGGTGTCGTCGGTATGCACTGCAGATGCGATGCCACTGCTGGCGAGTCCAGTGCATGGCCAAGGTCACTGGATCGTGTGGAGGCACTCGGCAGGCAGCAGAATCATTCGCTGGTGTTGACTGCACCAAGAGATTATGGACGCGTGGATGGATGCCAAGACAAAGATAACGCTAGAATGTTATTGCTAGAGAACAGTCAGAAAGTCCTTCGTGAACAAGGCAAACATGCTGAAAGTGTTGAGTCGCATCAAACGCAGCTAGTAGCTGCTGCCAGCTACTTCGCGTCTCAGCCTCGCACCGATTCAATTTTCAAAAGGAATTGATCGATAATGATAGTCGCCATGTAGATGTATCAGTGTATCGGGTGCACCTCCCTAAGATTTCTGAATCAGAGCTTCTGATAACCATTCCACCCAATCAATGAGCTCGTAGGTCCCACTTCAAGTTCTGTCGCACGCACCCAGCAAAGGATCCCCACCACTCCCCACACTTAACAAGTTCCCGCCCGCGTGCCTCAAGTCTATTCGCCACCTCCACGCGCTCCCATGAGCGAGCAAGTGGTGCTCGGCTACACCGCCGCCATCGTGGCCGTCTTCTTCTTCGGAACATGCTACGTGCCAGCCAAGACCTACGCCACGTACGGTGCGTCACAAGGCTACAGTATGTCGTAGGTTTCTATTTGGGGGAGATCTAATTTTAGCATGTGGTGTGGCGCACGCAATCTGAACTTGTGATAGATGGCATCATCTTCCAGTGGTTTATGGTAAGATACGCTTCAAATGTAGCCATCTTGTTGTCATGGCGTCCGTCTAACGTCTGCGTGCGTGTGTGTGGGCTGCAGTGCTCCGGTATCTTGATGGTGGGTATCGCCTGGGGCCTCCTGAGCAACAACTGGTCGCAGTTCTCCCAGTCGGGCATGTTCACGTTCCCCGAGGGGCTGCTGGGCGGCGCGCTGTTCGCCATCGCCAACCTGCTGATCCCTACTGTAGTCAACACGCTCGGCCTGGGCGTGGGCTTCATGCTCTGGAACGCCACCAACATCACGCTGGGCTACTGCGTCTCGAGACTGGGGCTGTTCGGCGTATCGCCGACAATCCCGAGCATGCCGTGGGTCAGTTTGCTGGGTATCGGCTTCATGCTGGCTTCTATCGCTGTCTACGGCACCATCAAGCCGACGCTCAAGGCGGCGAAGACCAGCAGGAGAGCCAGGAAGCACACGGCGAAACGTAACGGAGACGCGGACGCAGGTGACGGAGACGCGAAGGTCCACTGGGACACGGTGGGCAGCAACAACAGCTTGACCAGCTCTCTGGGAGAGACCTCGCCGCTGTTGCCGCAGTTCGCAGCCGACGCAGAGCTGGCGAAGGTGGCACTGGTCCGTCGTGAATCGCTTCATGAGTCGCTGGTGCACCCAGAGCTGCCGAATTTTGGCCCCTACATGATGCCGAACGAACTGGGCGAGCACGTGGAGCTGACAGACGCGGGCGCGGAGAAGACACGAAAGGCCTTCGGGATGGCGATCGCACTCCTAGTTGGTGCATTCCTGAGCTGCTGCCTGGTGCCGTTCGTCAACTGGAAGGACCGATGCCGTCCGTCCGACCCCGCGCTCAGTAGCCCGATCGTCGAGACTTGCAACCCGCTCAACTTCGTCTTCTCGCAGTGCCTGGGCGTTTACCTGACCAGCACGATCGTGTTCCTCTTGTATTCGCTCTTCCACCGGTTCGTGCTCAAGCGCTCGATGCCTCGAAGTGTCATGCGACCGGCCTACATCTGCGGCGTGTTGTGGGGCATCGGACTGTGTGGTCAGCTGTACGCCATCGGCCAGCTTGGATTCGACCAGATCTTCCCGATCTGCTCCATCGGTCCGGCCATGGTGTCGATGCTCTGGTCAGCCGGCTACTTCAAGGAGATTCAGGGCCAGAAGAACTTGTACACGTTGGGGCTTGGCACGGTGCTCGTTCTCATCGGGACGGGCCTGCGCGTGATCTCCATGTAAGTCAAGTAAACGAGAACAAGACTCGAGCTGTTTAACCCCCGACTGAGACCCAATGAAGCTGCCTATTTCCTCCCGACCAAGTGTTGTATCTGTTGATAATCGTTTTTTAGTATGCGCCCACCTTCCGGTGGTTACGAAGACGTCAAGAACCGTCAACAACGAGGTAGTGTACGACGATAGATAATTTTATTTTGGTGTGTTGGGCAGCTTCTAACGTCACTTCTTGGGCTATTTCCTGGCTTGTAGCAGTACAAGGCGAAGTTGGCGACATCCACGAAGGTCAGCAGAGATGGTGGCGACCAGCTATTCGAGTGGTAAGAGCAAGTCGAGTGAAAAACATTCGTGGGTCTTGTCACTGGGTCGCAGGTCCGTCGGTCGAGTTCACAGCCCCTTCAGTCTTCACACTCGCGTGGCTCATGTCTTGGCGGAGGATCGACAAGACGCCTTCGACCCCGGCGCCAAGGCTGTCATGGTGTGGGACCACGTGCTGTTGCTGTGTCTTCTGTTGGAATTGTTCTTGCTGCCGTACTTCCTGTCGTTCCAGTCGGACGCTGTGGAGATGGTCTCCGGTCTTTTCGTGCTGGTGGTGGTCTGCGAAGGCGTCTTCGCACTGGACTTGTACGTCCAAGCCCACACAGGCTACTACCTCAATGGCAACCTCATTCGAGACAAGAAGCGCACCATTCGACGGTACGTGCACTCGGTTCAGTTTGCGCTCGACGTTGTCGCTATTCTGCCCACCGAGGCGCTCGTGGTTGGCTACCCAAGTATCGTACCGAGGTTGTTCCTCCTCAAGTTGCTTCGCTGCTCCCGACTCCCGTACTTCGTGTCGAGCTTGGACGAGCTTTACGCGAAGTGTTTCGTCGGGCTCAAGCTCTTGAAGGTGCTGGCATCTACCGTGTACCTCGCCCATGTATTGGCCTGTGTTCGCTTCAGTTTGAGTGGTGAAAGCCACTCGCACCACGGACAGTACTTGGCCTCGTTGTTCTGGAGCGTGGGCATCATGACGGGTCTGTTCGAAGGAGAGCTGCCCCACCACAGCTCCGAGCTCATGTTGACGATTCTAGTCGCGCTCTGCGGCTTCTCCATGTTCACGACGCTGTGCGCGACGATTTTCGTCATCTCCAAGTGCGAGAGTGGGCAACTGGAAGCCATGGAGGCGCGCATCAACCAGCTCGTGCACATTCTGTCGTTCCACCGCGTGCCCGAAAGCCAGCAAACGCAAGCCATCGAGTATCTCAAAGTACGTGTCTGCCACCATCATCCCGACCAGGAATCCCCGAAAAACTGACTGAGTCCGTGCTTTTTGCAGCGATACTATACGGACATGGAGGCGAATGACCGGGAGACGGCGAAACTCTTGTGTCCATCCATCGCAACGGACATCCAGGTAGACCTTTTGATGCCCACCATTGCTCAGATCGCCATCTTCGACGGCTGCAGCGACCGGTTCATCGTGGCGATGGCCAGTCAACTGGAAATGATCGCGTTGCCCGCACGGACGACACTGTTTTCAACGGGGGACTTCGGGGACGCCATGTACGTCGTTCACTCTGGAGTTCTGGCGATTGTGGTCAAGTCCATGACTGTGCGGGAGATTCGCAAGGGCTCGTGCTTTGGCGAGCTGTCGGTGTTTTCCTCCATGCCGCGCACCGCCACCGTCATGTCCGCGACGTACGTGATTCTGTACAAACTGTCGCGATTCCACTGCGATCGAGTGCTGGAAGGGTACCCGGCGTGCGCGAAGCTGGTCATCGAGCACGTCCAAGAAGTCCTGAACCAACTCAACAAAGTCGACAGTCAACCTGGAAGCAGTGCGCCAACTTCCTCTCGTTCGGAGACGCGGAGAACGTCGTCGATGAGGCGGGCGTCGATCGCTGCGGGGGTTGTAGCGGGGGCAGCGACTCTGGTGAAAGTGCTGTCAAAGAGAGGGAAGGACGCCATGTCCTCTCCTCGGAGAAGCCTCTTGCCATGGATCGGGAGGAAGAGTGTGGTCCCGCAGGACGACTCCGACCCCAAAGCGGAGCGTGATCCGAGTGACCCACTGGCGATCAATTCTACCAAAGCAGTGCGACTGGAGATCGGACAGAGTGAAGAGAGCGCGTTGAACCCGTACGACCGTCATCAGTTCCCAAGATCAGCACTTAGCCAGAGTTTTGGCTTTTGGCGTCGACTTTTATTTCGCAAGTGCATTGATCAGCACTCGATTGTACGCAAGTGGTGGCTACTGTTGCTGGTATCCAACCTGTGCTACTGCTGGGTCATGATCCCAGTTCAAGTGGCTTTCCCACTGTGGCAACGTCCGTCCTGGACAGTCCAAGCCGTCGACATGATCTCAAATGTCGGCCTGGTACTGGATTTGGTGCTGAACTTCAGCTTGTCATTCATGATCGACGCTGAAAAAATTATGGACCCGGAACGGAGCGCCCAGCGATACTTTCGACACCGTTTCCTCTTCGATCTGCTGTGCGCGGTGCCATTCGAGTACCTGGACGCAACAAGGTACGGACTGCTGCGAAGTCCTCGCTTAGTCCGGGTTTTCCACTTGAGAAGGCACTTGAAGGAGATCGGACACTTCGTCCCGTTCAGCGGGAGGCGACAGCTCCTGCTGCTTGGCGCGCTGCTCTTCATGCTGTTCCACATCGTCACCTGCATCCACTTTGGCATCTCGTACCTCGAAGGATTCAACTCGAACGAGGACGAAGCGTGGATTTCTCCCATCAGCGTTTGTCTGCGGAGGTTGAACGCGACTCACTTGGAAACTTGCAATGGCAAAGTGTTGAATGTGGACACGGATCAGAGCGAGCTGCAGGCTATCACCGCTCTCGAGTACTCACGGTCTCTGTACTACGCGGTGGGGGTGCTCGCGTCTCCGGGGAAAAGTATGGAGCCAACTACCGACGTTCAACTGGTCGCAGCTTTGATTCTCATGCTCAGCGGCTTCCTCATCACCGCTGGTGTGGTAGACAATGTGCAGAAGCGCTTTACAGCGTCCGCCTTCGAGCAGAAGGAGTTCTTCGCGACCAGCACCCGGATCCAGCTCTTCTTACGTCGGCAGAACGCTCCGACCGCAATTCACCACCGTGTCAAGGCGTTTCTGGACTATTGGTGGTCTTCTCATCGTGGGGCGGTGATCGGCGAACTACTTGCTGATCTCCCACGACCCATTCGATTGGATTTACTGCGAAGTATTTGCTTGCCAGTGCTGCAAACGGTAGCTCTGTTACATGGCGTGCGTCCGGTACTCGACAAGCTCGAAGAAGTGATGGTGGAGAATGCCAAGTTCATTCTGTACGGCCAAGGCGAGATCGTGTATCGTCACGGCGACTCGGTCGTTGGACTGTTCTTCCTGCTTGAAGGAGAAGTTTGCGTCGTGGAGAAGGGAGAGACGTCACGTGAAGTTCCTCGTGGGGGGTTCTTCGGGACGGCAGCACTAACCCCGCAAGAAAGAGGAGAGGGCTATACGGAGCACGTGAGCGCCAACAGTGGCTGCATCTTGCTCTTGGTCTCTCGGGAGCAGATTCAAGCGATGGAGAACATTTTCCCGGAGCTCCGCGAAGAAGCTCTCGCACTGGAGCAGCGATTACTGGGGGTCAAGCTGTCGAGCATGAGGGCGATAAAGCAGAAGGGATTCACTGCTGGAGAGGAACCGACGTCACGTATTTTGCACAATTTCCTGTCGGAACTTGGACAAGTGTTCACTGCTGTCCATGACCCAGACTCGTGGTTTGTTCTGGCGTGGGAGACGTGGGTGTTCCTAGCGATGACGATGCAGTGGGCGCTGATAATGTTCCAGACTTGCTACTCGTTAGGAGATGAATATCTCAACGCAGAGGCGGTGATGCTTTTTCTCGAGATTTCACTACTTCTGGACATGCAAATCCGATCGCGGATGGGATTTTACGAGTTCGGCAACAAAGTGATGGATAGTCAGCGCATTAAGCGCAAATACTTTCGGTCAGGTACGTTCGTCCTGGATATTGTGGCGCTGGTCCCTCTTTACATTGTGAACTGGTGTCTGCCTGTCAACGAGCGGTGGGGACTTCTAAACGCCAACAAACTCTTGAGGCTGTTCAAAGTTCCCCGACAATTCCACGCGTTAGAGACGAGATACGTAAAACACACGACCGAGCTGCGTTTATTCAAGCTGCTCTACTTCACCTTGCTGCTGTCTCACTTTCTCGGGTGTGTCTGGTTCAATTTCGCCTCAAAAGAGGCCGCCCCCACCTTTAAAGCCGCCAACGATGCAAAACAAACTGCTTTTGGCGACAATTTATGGCTCCCGTCCAAGCACTTAGAGACTGGCCCCCACATCCTCCAGTACATGGCTTCTCTGTACTGGTCCTTCGGCCTCATGTCGGCTTCAAGCGAGCCGGAATTCCCCAAAACCACCGCGCAGTGCATTTTCAGCGCGTTCACGATGACGTCCGGGTTTTTCCTGTTTGCCTACGTGATCGGTAACTTCGCAGACATCATCGAGCTCAAGAGCTCCGAGACCAGGGAGTTTGACGCCAAGATGCGGGCCATACGCCAAATGCTGACGCACTTTACGATACCCGAAGCGCTCCAGCAGCGCGTCAAGACGTTTCTGCTGTTCAAACGCTACCACACGATCACCCAAGAGGATCTGCTCGTGCACTGTCTCCCGCCGCCCTTGCTCACGGATATCCGCCTCGTGCATCTGAATCCTATGATCGAGAAAGTCGAGTTCCTTCGGGGGATGGAGGGATCGATCACGCGGATGCTCGTCTCGCAGTTCACGCAAATCTTGATCTCTCGAGGGGAGTTCGTGTGCAGATTTGGAGAAAGCGGGAACGACATGTTCTTCATCTTCACGGGCGTGGTGGACATCCTCGTGCCTTCGCGAATAGCAAACCGCCACTGCGGTATGTTCAAGTCCGTTGTGCGAAACTTGGTGGTCAAGGAAGGCAGTGAAGCAGTCTCAACTACCAGTCGAACGGGACTTTCAAAGGTCCTTGGGGGCAGTGAACAACCCGCAAAAGGACAAGAACAACTCCAGAAGGTGAACGAGCTCTCGGCGGGCTGCTACTTTGGCGAGAATGGACTCTTCACCAACGGGAAGCGCAACGCGTCAGTCCAAGCCCAGACGTCCTGTATTTTGTACAGATTGTCTCGTGAGTCGATGGAGCTGGTGTTCGCGAGGTATCCCAAGTGGAAGCAAAAGGTGCTACGAATCGCTAACATCCGACGCGAGCAGGAGCGACTCGTGCAGCTTTCGCGTGACGAGCAGCGGCGAGGTCTTGCGACGATTACCGGCTTGATGCTGTCCCGCGCCGACATCATGAACGAAAGAGCGGAGCGCTTGAAAGAGGAGCTCAATCACGCGCGTCTCAAGCGCAGTAACAGCGCACGCTTGAGCGCAATCAATCTGACCATCGTGAAGTGGCTGAAGCAGCGCATTCTCCAGCCCCTTACGACTCTTTTCGATGCTCTGGTCCATGGAGCTCCAGTCCAGAGCGGATTCCACCTCGGGTGGCTTCGGTTCATGGTGTTTTGTACCATGTTCACGGCGATCATAGTGCCCTACCAACTCTCGATGGACTCGATGGATCGGGCCACAGCTATCCCGACTGTCGTGAACGCTTTGATGCTGCTTTGCGAAGTCGCTTTCGTGCTGGATGTGTGGTTCAACTGGCACGTGCACGAGTCTCTGGCGGCGCTGGAACTTTACGAGCAAAAGTTGTGTAGTGTCTACAAGAAGCAGCGCTTGACGTTCGATCTCATTGCCGCGATCCCCGTGTACGGGCTACTGCTCGTCTTCCATGTCCATCCGTGGCTCAAGTTGCTGCGCTGCGTCAAGATTCTCAACGTCATCGGCTACCTGGACGAGTTGAATCGACGCAACGTGGCCAACGAGCTCACTCGCTTCTGTCACGTGTGGGCTCTCTACTTGCTGGTGATCCACTGGGCCGCGTGTGCGTATCTCGCAGTCGCCATGGAGGTGGGTTTCGGTACGGAATGGGACGCGTGGCTTCCGAGTCAAGAGCTCGAGATCTCCGACCCACAGAACCCGTCGCCGTCTCAACTCGCGCGGCGATTTCTCCGCGGCCTCTTGTTCGCGACGACGGCGTTCGTGAAAAAGGCTCGGAACTTGGCCCCGGAGTCCGCGTCACTGTACGCGTTTCAGATCTCCATGTCGTTCACAGGCTTGATCACCATGTCGTTTGTCATCGGGGAGCTGGCGAGTCTCTTCATCTCGTACATCGGCCTCGAGGTGGGTTTTCGCAAGAACCACATCGCTGTGGAGCTCTTCTTGGCGCGATTGCGAGTCAATGACCGACTCAAGTCCAGGACGTATGCCTTCATGACGTCTCTGTGGTCTTCCCACGCTGGCGTGAACTACGAGGAACTACTGACTGAAGACTTGCCCCGTCCGATTCGAGCTGCGTGTGTGCTGCACGCGTCGAAAGAGCCCCTCGACTGGTTCGTCATGAAAGTTTTCCGGCCGATCTGCTGGGAGGGAGAGCGCAGTCTCGTGGCATTCACGCTCTCGCTCGCCGACAAGCTGCGGTTCGAGGGCTACCCACGAGACGAGAACGTCATCACGGAAGGCAGCATCGTGCGAGCCATCTACTTCGTCACGAAAGGATACTTGAGCATGGAGAGCAAGTCGTTACTGGATCATCCCGTGGGGCTCCGAGACGGCAGCTACTTCGGAGAGCGCGGGCTGCTGAGCTGCACCATCAGCGCGTACACGGTGCGCACTGTGCGAGCGTGCGACTTGTTCTCTCTGAGCTCGGAGGCGTTCGCTCAAGTGCTGCAGCAGCATTCGTTTTCGCGTCTAGCTCTCGAGCTGTGCGACTGCGCGTACGAGCAGCTCAAGTCCAAGCAGCTCAAGTCCAAGCAGCTCGTGGCTTGCTCGAGAAACGACATGGAGGAGCATTGGGGCAAGGCGCTGCTGTTTGCTGTCCAAGAGACTCGGAAGCAGCAGCCTCTGCGCACTGCAAGTGGCGAGATTTCGGCCGAGAAAGTTGATCACGAAGCTGTCACGACGGCGGTCGAGTTTGCTGCTACCCAGTCGCCATTCACCGACGACGTGGCACTAGGAACTAGCGAGCGTCAAAGCATATCGGAGCAAAGGGCTGAAAAGGAGCTGCCGGTGCATCTGAGCGACATGTTCAAGGCTCTGAGCACTAGTGAGAGCTGCTTCGAAGCGTTCGCGCCTCTGCTGCATACCAAACTGGCGTCCGATCCATTGAATTGGAGCACAACCTTCTCATCTACACAGCCACCGACGCAGAGTTAAAGGACGGGGCCCCGGGTGATAGCACTCAATGGTTTACTCAGCAAACGCCACTTTACGACGACGACAACGACAACTACAGCTACTAAACTGCTCACAAGTATTCCCAGTCGGCCAGGTCGCAGTGAGAATCGGCTGAAAACTCGGACAATTCCGCCGTGCCCGAGTGCGAGGCGGTAGGAAGCGCCTTGTACGCCCGGTACCCAGTAGCTTGGTCCCTCGCCGCCTTCTTCGCGTCGCAGAAGGAAGCGCGCGTGATACACGTCGAGCAAAAGGCGATTTTGCGTCGAATGAGCTTCCCACCCGGAGCGATGAAGCTGATGCGCCAGTGGATCTTGCACGAGAAGCACACCGAGCCGTAACACATTTTGCACGTGCTCTTGCCGATTCGGCCCCGCAGCCCCGAGATCGTGCTCTTGTTGCACACGACGCAGTTTTTGGTGCGCTCTTGCTGAGACCCGACCGAGCGCTGCTGCTGTAGCATCCACGACATCTTCTTCATCTGGCCGCAGAAAACGAGGTTGTTCGTCGACAGCAGCGTGTCGGTCGCTGCTCGGACCGCGATAAACCGTCGGATGTCTCCGCCAGGGACCAAGCTGCTGATCCCGAAGACGTCGATGACGTTGGGCTTGATCTGGCGATAGAAGCCGCAGTACGAGAGCTTGGCGCGGATCACGTTCGGCCGTGGCCTGGTCTGCGGGAACTCGATCGAGTGCTTGAGGTGGTAGCCGACCTTGTCGCCATTCGCGAAGTGGAGGATGCCGGTAGCTTCGATGTACACGAAGTCGCGGGTCTTGACGAGGTTCGTGGACTCGAGCGGGTTGTCGAGCGTGAGCCACTTGACGAGCACCGAGCGGAACGGCTCGTGCTTGCTGGGCTCGACAATTGGGCACAGAATGGCCGCGGCGTGGATGTCGTGGACGTACGAGCTTCGGATGCGCATGATGTCTACCGTCGGGTTCACGCAGCCGAACATGAGGTCGTCCAAGCGACCGAGCACCGTCCCGACTCGCAGGAGCACGGGCATGTCGAACTTCCTGGATGGGGGCTCGCTATGCGCGTTCGCGGCATTCCACGGCTCCATGTCCTGGCCGCTGCCCTGTCGACAGCGGTCTTCGTACACGTGCAGGTCGTTCTTGGACTTGAGGCGCTTCCAGCGCTGCTCGTCCACCCGACGAGCGTCTTCGGCGACAAAGTCCTCGTACTTTTGGAAATAATCCTCCACGAACTCGTTCACGAGGTCGTTGAGCTGGTGCTTGATCTCCGCCGACACGTGCAGGTTTGGGTACGGATTCTGGCCGATCCACTCTTTACGCATTTTCGAGACCTTGTCTGTTCCTCTCTTTTTGCAGTAAAATTGACAAGTGAACTAGCCCTCTCAGCTCCACTTGATCTTGGAATGTGGTGATCATTGCAGACACATGCACACACGGTAAAAACTGGTATTATTATAGCACGCCCGCCAAGCTGTAGACAATCTTATCGTGATTTTGCAGCACCGGGGGTGGATAAGCGTGGAATTTGTGGAGATTACGCTCACCACATGACACGAACAACAAGGCAAAGAGTCAACATGTGATCGACGAGTCCTGACCATGGTCAACAAGTGCGTTTTGACCGTTTTCGTTCGGGACATCTATGGACGGAAGCACACTAGCACTTGAGCGGCTTCCTGACGCCCATAGTCCACAAAGTCCGGGTGCTTCTTGCATGTTAGAGTGACGCTCGCCTGAAAAATAACCTCGGCTCAAAATACTTAATTGTCCGTAACATACCGGACGAGAAGAGAAACGGCAGACTTCTACCGGAACAGAGCGTCCTGCAAATTCTGAATAATGAAAACCTAGTCCTATACAATCGTTCATATTAAAAGCAATCGGTTGTCGTAAGCGCAGAATTTACAGGACGCAATTCCGGCCCGAAGTTTAGTGCGACTGTTCATTCCGCAACGCGATGGAGCTAGCAGAGCACGATGGATTGTCCCACCTCGAAGACGAAGTCACTGCAGCGCGCGCGAGTACGATCTCCGTGAAGTCGCGCGCATCGTACCAAGGCTCGACTATTCGCTTTCTCCAATGGATGTTCAAGAATAAGGCGTCACTTATTCCCGCCGAGTTCTCCCGCACTGTCACTCTTAATGCTAGCGGTGTCCCTGATAAAGCATCTCTCAGAAGTGCATTATCGTCGGCGCCTGAGAATCCTCCTATTGACTTTGACCGAATC
>JAHQIV010001170.1:0-13342 GCA_030463285.1 Phytophthora europaea
GTGACGATCTCATGCATTGTGATCGGGGTTACAAGCGAGTGAATCACAGGATTCACTGCTATGTTACTGTTGCCGGTGTCGAGTTGGTTGTGTCCGATACTATAGCGGGGCCAAAGAATAAGAGCTGAAATCAGAGGCGGACCCAACCTCTTATGAACGGGGGGCATAATCGAGATGCACTTTTATTTTTTGAAACTTACAGATGAATGAAGTAATGGCGTTGAAAGCGTCAACTACTTCGTCTTTGTCGATGTTGTTCGTGGTGTCACGTTCTACAGCTAGAAGCACCAGGTTTGACATCCACAAGTCTCCCATTGTAGTTCGAAGTCTTGTCTTGATACGCTTCATTGCTGAAAATGATCTTTCAGTACTAGCCGTAGAGACTGGAAGCACACATACTAGACGAACTAAGCGATACAGAGTAGGAAACAACTCACTCGTGCCGCTTCGAACCATCACTGAGCACAGTTCCTGTGTAGTCTTCAGGCTTTGTAATCTGTTGTCGATAGTAGCCAATCCACGAAATCGTACCGCTTTATCTCGGAGTTCTTCAAGGTCACCATTTAAGATTTCAGGGTAAAATTTAGTAGCAAGCATTACGATGCTACTCGTATTCCAGCTGCTAAATTCTGCTCGTGGACACAAAGCCCCAGGTAACTGCAGAAGGCTGAGAACGTCCCCATTAAAACGGGAGTTGAGCTCAGAAATTATGTCGTTCATGATAGTCAAATACACTTCTCTCGATAATGTTCTTCTTGGGCAGAAACTCTATCCTCTCTCGAGGCATCTACGCCAGGTGCGCTGGCTTTTCCGCGTCCACGGCTTCGAATCCCGCGTCTTGCCCATGGATCAGTCTTGCAGGGCACACCAGGTTGCCGTCGACTTGAATTTGTTCACAAAAGCTTACCGACATACTCCATATCGATGAAAAGCTAACGGGGCTTGCACTTTTTTTACTCGTATCGCTCATTTCAACAAGCTCCTCCGAAATTTTATTTACCATGTTGACGGCTGATACGATATCAACATCAGCCTTTTGTAGATACTGAGATAAGCGGTTGGTCTTTGCTAGAACAGCTATCAGAACTTCGACATGAAAGGCAAAGTTAAATGTCCACATCGTTTCCAAAATTCCCAAAGCTTCTGCACGCTTTTGAAGATTTACAGCATCAGTAGACACGCGATCTAATACTGACGTGATTAGTGTCCAGCGCAACTTCACTTTCCTCAGTGCTCGTATACGAAAGTTCCACCTAATCTTACTGAGACTCTCTTGAAATTGGTTGATTCAGACCCTTGCCAGTCTTCACACGTCCTTGGTCCAGCAGATTTGCTAGCTCTTCTACGGCCTCGTCATGCAACTCGTTTTTTACGTTTGCATGAAGCACTCACTGTTGTATGGATTCCCTGAACTGTGTTAAAACAATCCACAACCGATATTGTATTCATAGCGACCGCAACAAGAACTAGATTGAGTCGATGAGCAAAGCAGTGGACATAGTATGCGAATGGACAGCAAGATCTCAACCGGCGCTGAAGACCAATAAAAGCACACGTTGGAAGCCCCATCATATCCCTGGCCTCGACATCGCGCAATTGTCAGTCCCCATAATTGATAACGCATTCCAGAGTCTCAGAGTTGGTATACTGCACATGCACTGTCCCCAAAAATCTCTCCTTAATGACACCAGTATTCACGCAAACGAAGCGAATAACTATCGAAATATGTACTTTTTTGGCTGCACAACTCGCTTCGTCAACGAGAACCGAAAAAAAAGCCGTTCGGAAGCTCAACCGTAAGGGTATGCTTCCGTACAGCGTCTGCAGAACACTGAATCAACTCGCGTTGAATTCGTGAAGAAGTGAACAAAGCATTTTCACCTGCCATGGTCATCGCTTTTGAAAATGCTGGTACATTTGTGCCATGAAGTGCACCAACTCTAGGAAGTTGTCTTTGTTCTCAGACGTGTCCTAGACAAGATGGATACAACGAGCAATAGTTAGTATGATATCAGTTAATATGGATGTGCAGCTACGAGAATCAACATTCTCGTTGTTGCCGCGAAACGCAATTTCCTGTTTAGCGAGGAGAAGGCACACGTCGAGAATAAAAGTCAGTCGAGCCCGATTCTCTAGTCGCTGATTGTGCATTTGGTGTTGAAGTGCAAGTGATACGCCTTGCCGGCTCGTCAGGCGGTCTTTGAACTCCAATGCAGCTGCATGGTGCTTTGATGATTGTTGGCCGACGTGTTTCCTAAAGACATCCTTAGATAATGCCTTCTTCCAGTTTCTATAGTCGAGCTCAGGCTGGGCGTACGAACTGAGTTCGTGCTCTACGGTCATTACATCTAGCAACGCAAGCAGTACACCGCATCGGTTGTGTATGAATATTCGAGCCAACTGTGTTGTTCGAACCAGCACTCTCGAAAAGAGCGCATACAACCGCCAATATCACGTGCCGGATACGTAGGACGGTGGGGTTGATAAGCTCCCAAACAAGCGTATCGTTGGATCACTTCGCGCAGTAGCACGGGGTCGGCAGTGAGCTGATTCACGAAGAACAAGTTGGAGGGTCTTCGAGCTGGATCGCGCCTTATGAAATCCGCAGCTGTGCAGTCTGCGACACTCTCGGGGACTTGGTGCTTCACACACCAATCGAACGCGGCTTGTTCATGCTTGTTGCGAAGTGTCAAAATTGGAGGCATCTTACTCTTGGCGGACACATCATCGCGACAGGGTTTCTTAATGAAGAAGGTGGTAATCGACCGCTGCTTTCTCTTGTCAGACATTGAGCTGAGGGTTGCTTGAATGAAGCAACGACCGTGCTCTAACAGAACTTGGAAATTTGAAACCGCTCCGCCAAAAAATGGGCGGGGGCGCATGCCCCCCCCATTTTAGCCCTCGTTTTGCCCCTGGCTGAAATGCTACCTCTGCGGGTGGTCCGCACGCACCGCTCTTCCTGCAAGGATAACCCAAAGGCTCCAACAGGTGCTCGTGCCCGCGTTCGAGCTTGCCGGAATCGACCGAAAGAAGCTCCGGGCAAATGGCCAAGGTGCGCGAAGTGGTACAGTGCTGGAGGGTGTCCCAATACATGAACATGAAGCCTCCATCCATGCCGAAGGTAGATACATTTGCGTGGTTTGAAACTGATCACAAGTCGGGTCGAATAGACGCCTTCGCAGAAGCTTTTTTCAATATCTGATTACATGGTATTGATAAAGTAGCACCTTGACCTGAGGAAGGCAGCGCTCAAGTACTCGCAATTTGCCAAAGTTCTTATCAATGACAACTGTTTGAACCTGCCCCAGGGCCGATACTTTGCCTCTGGCTTGCTCATTGAGAGAAATAAAATTCAGAACAAGGATTCCTCGTCCAGTTGGAGTCGTTACCAGCAAACTTGCTACACGGAGCAAGCGTTAGATACATATTCGGTTGTATGAGCAATGTACAGCAAGTAGCACATACCTAGGTGGTACCCCAAGTTGTTCGTGGAGTGCATCAGCAACGAGTCGCCCCACTTGTCAACAATGTACTTTTAACGTTCCGTCTGGATAACACTGGCTGGCGTTATGTACATTTGGTATTGCAAAAGCAACACACTCTTACCATCTTCATCTGCTAACGCGTCCAGTAGACGCGTTAGCTTCGTCTCCGCCAAACGTTTTTCCAAGCAACCGGTGAATAATAATCCTAGCCTGCTGAGGCGTAACAGGTCTAGAAACATAAAAAACAGCGATAGAAACCTTGAAAACAGCACTCTTTAGAAAAAAATGTCCGTGTCCATTTCTTCTCCCCGCAGAAACCCTTCCAGCACACACGGTACGCTTTTGCACTTTAGCGTCTTAGTGTATATTTCAACTACTTAACACTAAATGTAAAATCTCTTACAAATATTGTCACCTCCAAGCACAAAACTGCACTACAACACCCAAGCTTCGGTTCGGCTAATGTTCAAGATTTCACCAAATATTGCGGTCGTATG
Source organism: Phytophthora europaea (assembly GCA_030463285.1). Lineage (NCBI taxonomy): Eukaryota > Oomycota > Peronosporomycetes > Peronosporales > Peronosporaceae > Phytophthora > Phytophthora europaea. The sequence goes on from JAHQIV010001170.1 coordinate 3,983, forward strand.
ACTGAAGTGCTGACAATTAGAGCTGGCAATGAGTAAATTTATTTTTGTTTGAATGTTGTACAGCAATATTTACTAATTACTGTTTTGTGCTGCAGAAAAACTCCCAATTCAGTTATTTCTGCGTGGATAGGTGGGGACAGGGTTGATCGACTCTAATGAGTCGAGCAACCTCCCGAAAGATCACTTTTACACAGTGCAGAAGTCAGGTTGGATGGATGCTAGAGGTTGGGAATTTTATGCTAAACAGTTGCTAAAATAGGAAGTCGATTCACCCACGCTACTCCTCGCCAACAATATCTATTGTCATAAATAGTGCGCGTCGTGGCCGATGAGGCATGTGTTGCAGTCGTCCTTCTACCGACCCGCCCCCCCCCCCTCCCCCCAAAGCACGTCGGTTTGTCAATCTGGGGGTCATGGGGCCACTAAAGGCAATGATCCGCGGCAGTTACGCTCATAAGAATAGCCTTTCAGCCCCTCAAAAACGTATTGGTGCCATTGATGCGACTATCCAGGCTTGGAAAAAATTCGCTGTAAACGCCGTAATTAGTAGCTTAAAAAACGCAATTCCTCGATACGAATCACTGAATGTTTAATCACAGTATCAACATGAAGCTATTCTTTGCCAGTTGAAGTAGTTTTAGCCAATCAGTCACTTTAATAAAGTTGATCTGACTTTTTGTCTAGCAACTTTTTAATATATGGATGCTATTCTGTCTGCCCGGCTTTTTGTGTCCTTGTCGGTCCTTGAAGACATTGCGCTCAAGCGTGCTCGCGCGCCTCCTCACAGTACGTACGTGGTGCCCCAAGCGTTTAAGGTGTAGACACCACGTCCAAAGGCAGACAGCTGCCGCTTCCATTAGCTTTTCCCATTTTTCTTTTCGCACGTGTTTTTGTGTGCTAAAAAGCCTCGATGATAACAACTTCAATACATACTTACTTTCTTTTACCTTGAGCATTCTCTTGCATACACCACTAAGTAAACGATATTGTTCTTGTAGTTGGAACTCGCACACGTATTGCGCAACGGGAAGAACTACAAAGCTTCTTCATACAGATGCTGAAGAGGTACGCTGTCATTGAAACGTTTCGTGCGGGAATCGTATGAAATTGCTGTAACTATTTGTAATTTAACTACAGTGAGTCTGCTTTCAACGAAAGCTATGCATAATTCAAGGACTATTGCGACACGGAGTTCCCCAGAGGTCTAGGCTACTTTGACAAAAACTGGAAACCGTGCAGCCATATGTGGTGTTGTTACGCTCGATCGCGTTATTGCTCGGCGAAGAATTCGACAACCAACCGCGTGGAAGCGAACTGGAATCAACCAAAGGCGCTGTTAAGTTACCGACCCGGGTTGGATAGAACGGTCGCGGGGCTACTGTGCCACCAGATCGGTTTTGTAAGGCAGTTTGCGTCTGAGTTAGCAGTGTATGCATCGAGAAGCCGCCAGGCTGAAGCAGTACGCCGCTATTTTAGTCGTGTGTCAACAGTGCTCAGTGATTATACATACCAGCATGCTCGCCCAGAATGCGATCTCTCACATACAGTATTGAATGGAGCTGGATGCGTGCGAGTTGGAGAGACTACGAGGTGGGAAGTCAGCTCCAAATATCATATCTACATTTGTGATACAAAAGATTGGCGTTGAAACTGCCCCTTTCACAGCAGTGGTAGGTCCGGCGGTGGTGGTGGCCACTGCAGTACGAGCAGACACGCGGATCTGTTTCATAATCCCAATGGGAAGAGCCCGGGTTGTGAGATCCTGTGGATTCCATCTCCACATCGTGTGATCCGACATTCGGAACTGCGACCATGGCCGTATTCTGAGTGGACGCCTCCTGTTGTTCCTTCTAAAATCTGTTCATCGCAGCTTGGAAGTAAGACTCCGATCTTTCCGTTGATTCCCCCGCCCGAATTGCGCTGACTGCACGATCGGTCGGTGTCGACTTCGGCTTCCGTGATCTGGGTCTCGGACGTTCGTGTCGTACTTCCTGCCATCGAGCTTCAAGCATTGCAGCTCAAGACGGAACAAGCGACATTCGTCGCGGCTCGGACGATGAGTCCGGTTCAGGCTCTGCTGCTGAGAGGTAGGGTGAGGTAGTCCGATACCATGTCGACCCGATCTTGGGCGAGGATCTTGGATCTGAAACCGCCGGATCTTGATCTATCGGGATCTCACCCACTTGGGCCTTCAGCTTGTCGAAAACGATCTTGATCGATGGCTGAATCACCTTTAGATCCAGGTCAAAAACTCGTTCGCATCAAACGGGCTCGCTGCCAAGCCGTCTCCTTAAGCAAAATTCTTGAGGCCTTTGACTAGGTCCAGCTTGTTGTCTGAGGCCGTCGGGGCTGCGATGGGCCCCTTCGGTACGCTGATTAGCTTAGGTCGCAAGATTTGCAGGACCGGACCCCGATCGATTAACTTCTGTAGCTCTTGTCGGTTGTGCGCGAACTCAAGCGCGGCCTCCGACCACCTGGAATCTGATTCCTTCTCGTCATCTTCGTCCAGATCTGGGGCCTTCATCTTCCTTCGCGGGGTTGCTGCTTCCTGCGCAGCCTTCGACTGATCCCAACTGGACACCAGTGGGAGAACGTAAGTCTGGAGCGGCAGCTTCGAGAAGTTATGCTGGTTTGATCCGGGTTCCAGCTTGATCGGCGAATCTGCGAATATATACCGGTCCTATCCGGCCTTGGTTTGTTTTGTCAGTGGATCTCAACTCACGTCGAGACCCACTGGGGTCCCCGAAGGGACCTGAGGAGGATGTTGAGATTTATCTTCTAGATCTGTCTCCAGATCGCCCTCGATTCCGTCGACAGAGTTCCTCTGTCCATCAGCGGATCTTGCTTCGTTCAGCAGCGTCTTCCCCTGGTTCTTTCTTCACTTGCACATCTTCTGCAGACTCACGGTGAAATCCGGAGTTCCCAAGAGATCCGAGCACGCGCAGTATTGTGGTGTAGCGGGATCAGCCAAAATCTGGTTGAGACTTGATCGAGCTTCCCAACAGCGCCCAGACACCGACTAACAGAGGGGGTCCCCCTTTGATCCGTGATCAGCTGAACTGTTCGCACCTTGTGTACCCGTCGGCGGGCTGAATCTGCTCTCTCAGGCCTCCGAAGATGCAGCACTTGGTGAAGATTGATCGTCTTGGCGAGACGTGGAGCTGCGGTTGGAGCAGCGCAGAAATCCTCGCTCTGCGTCCGGTTCTTAGCCTCGATCAAGGTTCTTTTTTTGCTCTAATTGGGGGTATGGATACGATCCAAGGCCTGTAGTTGCATTCTTGGTGTGTTTGTCGCTTCCTATAGCGAGATCGTAGTCGAGAGGAGAAGCGATCGCGAGTCAAACAGCTTAATCTGGTCGATCAAGGGTTCACACTTGAACGAAAGGTCACTAGAGTGGGCAAAGCTGGCCAATATATTAACCAGACTTAACCTCACTACCAGATCCGCTATTCCCTACACTTGTCCGCTCCACCGAGGCCAGTGTGATTCCTTAGGCGTGTGACTTGGAGGCACTAGTGATGTTAAGTGCAAATTCAAATCTGATTTATGTTTAGCCTCTACATTCTTCAGCTACCATCACATCCTGCATCCTACATCCTGACAACCACTTGGTTCTTTTCCTGGCTTCGCCCCTTGTTCTTCCCATCCTGGCGGGTCGACAATCTTCAATCCCGACCGCCCAATCCCGATCGGCGATCCCGATCTGCAATCTCGATCGGTCATCTCGATCCGCGGTGTCCACCAGGAGCCTTGCCTTCCGCTCTTGCATTCTGATCTCGATCAACGGCATTCCATCGCTGCCTCGTGAGCCGCACTCTGCCCTTTGTGTTGGCGACTAGGTGGCGGTCTAACGCAGCCGGCCCGAGATCTACGCGTGGCGCCATCTTCCAGATGTCTGCCTGACTTCGATTTTCAACTCGCCGCCAGTTTCCATATCAGCTTCCACGATCCAGCAGACCAATTACGCGTAGTATCGGCCGGCGATCAGGCACGATCTGTGTCGGTCACCTAGATTCTACCTCGTCTGGGGTGCTGGTGCCATCTCGTACACCCCAGCTTGCCTAGATCACGCCAGTTCGCGCCTGACTCGCCCCCAGTATATCCGTATCTTCCACATCTTGTTCCTTTTTCGAACTTTCTTCATGCGCATCACCACCGTATCTGTAACGGGCTTAGTGAGTACCCGTCGCTAGCTTACACGTAGCGGTGGGACTTTTCATTGTGAATGATTTTAATTTATAATTAATTGTAATTAATTGTCGACTAATATAATTGTCAGGCGGACTTTTGTATCGTTTCAATGCCCGGCAACTCGATTTTTAGATGTTCTCTTTGCTGCGGTGCGCTCAACAATTGGCCAGATCCCACTTTTTCCGTCAAAATATTTTTTTCGTGAAAAATCATACCGCGGTCTTGCTACTGTTGCAAAAAAGCATTTCCTTACCGATATAGCGTTTGTTCGAACACGATCGGTAAGATAGTGCTTCATCAGACGCCAATTAGTTTCGCGACGACGCCGTGTACAAATTGAACCATTTCTCGTCTATATGGACAAGAACGCCCATCACCAAGAACCTCAATATGTCAAGAAAGGTATACGTGCAGATGCTCAAGGAAAATGTTTTCCCAGCAATTCGTGCCAAATGGCCAGGTACGTGTATTTATCAAACTGCTGATACAATCTCTCTACTAACGTTTGTCATTTTACGTATACAGGTCGGAAAACTTCCGTTATACGTGTCCAACAGGACAGCGCTGGCCCGCACGTAGAAGAAGATCATGGTGAGGTTCTTGCCGCCGGGAAGGAAGGTGGTTGGGACATCCAAATGTTGTGCCAACCGCCTCGCTCACCCGAGTGTAATATACTGGATCTGGGAATTTTTAATTATATTCAGTCCATACAGTATCGACAACCGACAAACCAGATCAACGGGCTCATAGAAGCTGTAGCTAGTGCTTTTAATAGTGTAAAATACCAAACTATAGAGAAATGCTTCCTCACTTTGCAAAATATGTTGGAATGCATTATCACTAACGAGGGAGGCAATGATTTCAAGCTCCCTCGACTTCGTAAGGCCGTCGGTCCTACTGGGCTCGGTCCAACGTCACTTGCCACTACGGCTTCAACTATAGAAAACTGCTACAAAGCGCTGACTTCTCAGATTCTCAATCAATAAAACATTGTTTATATTTGCTAATTCCGTACCTAAAACTGTATATGTCGATGATTGAATGAAATTATCCTGTGATTTGACGCATATCGTCATAACAGGCAATTAAACCTCACTTTTTTGGCGCCTAATAGAGAGTGTTCCGCACGTTTCTGACAGTTGTGCTGTTAAGTACGTGGTCACCAAGTCGGAGTGGACATCAGGTATTTTTTCTATTAATATCGCTCATTTGCCATCTAATTACGAAATAAAACCTTATTTCTTTCAAAAATGTTTTCGTGTTTGTGTTGCTATTTACTTGCTGAGCGCTGTCATTAATCTGCAAAAAATATGATAAGGAGTGCGCTTGTGAGAGCTTTAAAATGCGGCTATTCCGGTCTTCGGCTCATATGTGTAGGTGAATCTATGGTTCAAAATATCAACTACCTATAAATTGGTGGGTCAGAGAAGTAGGACGATGAGCGTCGAACCCCAAAGAACCACGTATCTGCTGAACAGAATGTGTGAAACTAACGCGTCTTGCTATCATTGCTATGTATTATATCTGTAGGAAATGTTTGACCCTATTAGCTGTGTGGGGTAGTTGGAGAGCCATTCACTGATTTTACACCGTGCCTACAACCGTGGGGCTACTCCGTGCGGGGCTGGAAGCGCAAACTGCTGAACAAGCACACACACCAATTCGCTCCGTGAATGAAGCTCGCGCATTCATTATAGATGAGAAGCTTGTGCCGACTGTGAATGTCGCTTTGGAAATGTGCGTTCTCTTGATGAAGAAGCTCGAAAATAAGTGGTGTGTGGAGTTAATCAATCTCGCAGATGGGCCAGTTCAGCACGCTACTGGAACTGTACGGGCCGCTGGACGTTGCACGCCGGCAGTAAGTTCGTCTTCGCGCTGACGATATGGAAGAATCGCAGCGACAAGCTCAATCGACTGACCGAGCCAGTGGCTAAACAATGGAAGCGGAACTCCAAAGCGCTGCACGTTTAGCAGCCGCCCAGAGCGACATGGCCTGCGAAGCTAACCAGGATCAGGTGAAAGTAACAGCAGTGGGCAGGTGATTGCAATGTATGACATAGTTCTAACGCGTTGCTTTAATTGAAATCGAATGTGGTTTGAGCTTGTGCTGGTCCATTCTTCTGATGTCAACTCTAGCAACTTACTGCCTCCGCGCATAATTCAACTTGGTGCAAGCTTCCGTTACCGTCGACCAGTTCGCCATTGTACCAGCGTTTGCTTGCACCATAGAAAAACTCCAAGGCCAGACGTGCCACGATGGCATCGTCGAGACGCCCCTCAAACGACAAAAGGGGGCGCCGAAACAAACGCTGTACGTAGCACTATTATGGGCGGTGAACTTGATTAGCCTAACACTCGCAGAACAGATCCCATGAGAATATCCGGACAATTCAAGCCGAATGTGGCGACCGTGCGCGAAATACAGCGCCTCGTTTGGATTGTAGTCACTCCCACTCTTTCGGTGTCTAGAGGCGTCGAGGTTCGCCAACTCCCATGTGTTGGCACAGAAGGCGGTGCAACGACCACTCGAGCCTGGGTTTGCGTTACCGAATGTACAGGGTAACGACCACCAAACGCAGGACGGCATCGTGATGGTAGTGTACCCGAAGATGGTACCGAGCACCTACGCAACCATCCGAGTGCTCCGAGAGGTGCTGAACTGTCGACTCCCGATCGAGGTCTGGTTCCGCCCCGACGAGATGCGGAAGGTGACAGTGTCGATCGACCCGCTGCATCAACTGGCGGCGAGTGACTCGATAGGTGGCGTCACGTTCCGGGAGATCAACGATCCACTTGCTGTCGAGTTCGCGTCGAAGGTGCACGCCATCCACGCATCTGAAACAGACAAAAGGGATTTCGATCAGTGGAAAGCACGCCAACATGCCTAGACTAGATTACCATTAACACGATCTTACTTCCTTGTACGAAATGGTCTACACCAATTTCATGCTGGGTAACAACAGGTAGCCCTGAAACCACGCAGCAACACATGTGAGCATGTACAAACCTTATGCAAATAGACAGATCACGATGCACATCCTTCGCTCCTGAAGTGATCGATATCTTTTGAATATTTTCCTTTTGAATTCTTACCATTTTTTTACTGAATACTTTTGCTTTAACAAGGGTTTTAAAAACAAAATTTGCGGCTGAAAGACTTCGTGCGCGAACGCGCGCTATGTCATCTTCAAGTTGAAAGATTGTAGTAAAGTGTTGTTGACATACATGCATTCTTTCTGTAGAAATACTTTACAGCCTTAATTTCCAGAAACCGCTGCGCATCACCTTGAAAGCACAGTGGGTCTGCGGCTATGCCAATCAGTACCGGGCTCAGCTTGTGCATAACAGTGGCAAATCAATTGTTATTCGCACCTTGTCACGCTTTTTGCCCTTACAAACGGATTAGGAGCAAGTCGATAAAAAAGCAGCCTCATCAAATTTGTAGATGTTTTCTGGCCGATAGTACCGCGTGATGTATTGAAGCGTGCAGCGCGCCGCACGGACCTCTACCGTAGTGGAGTCCTCCGCACCACAATGAAGGTGTGCAATGGGTCTACATAGACCCAATACTTTAGCATAGACATGAGCGCACACATAGGAGAAAGCGTCGGAGTATTTCACCTAGATTAAGTATACTTGCGTCCACAATATTAAACCTAAATAAAGGTACTGGTTAGTAGCTTGGTGTAAAATGAAAACTGAATGGAATGTTAAATGATTTCATCCTAAAAGTGATATTTATAAGAGGGGCTCTGCCAACACAGCATATTTCTACCAGTAATATATATGTGGTATGAATATGTACCACTCTGTGAAGTGGTAAATCTGAATTTAGGTATTGGTGTATGTTGCCCTAAGGTGGGAGGTCAACCGAATGTGCAGCCCTGCTACATCAAAGGTAAGTTATTAGTTAGGTTTAATATATTACCTACGGTTGACATGTATTATTTTTCCACCGTCTTCTTTGGCGTTCTAAATGGAAAGACCCAATGGGCGTTCTTTTGATTTACAAACCCCAGGCGTTGTTTTCTGAAATTTATTTCAGAGTATATCAGTAATCACATTTTCCGCTCATAAACCATGTTTGTCTAAAACTAGAAAAAATATTAACCATCTCATGCTCAAAGGTCACCCCAAAAATTTAATAAACCTTAATCCGGACTCACGCGTTGAATATGCATACGTGTGGTGAAAAGGTACAAAATGACACATGTAGTACCGAATTCCCTCTGTCTGGACATACAACCAATGTGCGGGAAAAAGTCGTGCGATACGGTGTCCCGGCTAAACTGACGAGTTTTTAGTCACTTCCACTGACGTTTTTTAGTCGCATATACTAATCGAGGAGACGGCGAGATACACGTCGTCGAAATCGTCTTCTAGCCTGAACTCGCCTACCTCGTCGTCGATTAACCCTGCACGAATAGCTTCGCTCACGATATCGGAAGCGTCGTCTACTTGAACGTGCTGCGCCGGTTGCGTTGCGGCTGTTTTCGGTACTAAACCGCACTTCACGAAGCCCGAAGTGATGGTGGCTGGCGAAATGTCGGTCCACGCATCGTGTATCCATCTACACAGGTTCGCTCGGTCAGGTGCCACGAGCTTAAAAGCTTGGCCGCGGGCGCGAAGTTGTGCTCGTAGGTTGTCGATCCACGTGTTGCGAAGTGGGGCTTTCAGTGGCCCATTCCAAGTGGCGTCCGCAGGCTGCGAGACCGACGTTGCGTTGGGTGGCACCTTGATCAGCGTTACACCGATTGATTTTGCATACTCGACAACCTCAGTAGACCAATGTCCACTGAAATCGTCGAGCAGCAAGAGAATTGGCTCCTGCGGTGACGGTCGGTCCGCAAAGTGGAATTTTAAAAACACTTTGGTGAGGTAGCTGTTCCACCAACCTACGATGTCAAAGTATTTTTTGTTAGTATCATTCCTGCATGCCCACAGCAATACATTAATCAAATTACCTTTTCCGTTCGCGAATACCTGCATGTTACATTCACGCTGCGCTGGCACGATACTTTTTCTCCACATACCGTTGCTGAATCCATGGCGAATGCTCTCGTTCTCGTCGCGCCGCTCTTGAACTGTTGATGGCTTCACCTTGAAAACTACGAAAGGGTCGTATTTGAACCCCTTCGAATCACCAAGCAGCATCACTGTGGCTCTGTC
>JAHQIV010001171.1:0-13341 GCA_030463285.1 Phytophthora europaea
CCGAGCCGATCTCACCGTGGCCACGGCGGTGGCGAAGCCCATACCGGCGGAGGAAGTGCTTGAGCCAACCATCACGCGTGAAGCGGGGGCGCTCGGACACGGGGATGCGGAGGGCTTCCGCGTAGATGCGGCCTAGGATCATCAGCATCCGCCCAGAAATGGGCACATGCTCCTGCTCGGCGTACAGCACCATCTCGACGAGGCAGGAGTCCAGGGCCACCATAGACGCCCGCGGCACCTTCTTGCGGCAGCGAAAGTCGACCGCGATGCGCTTGAGCGAGCTCTCGCTGTCCAGGATCCTCTTGACGGACGATTTGCCCGGCGCCTTGTCCAACGCAAACTTCTCCCGAGCCCATTCTCCTAGCGTCGCGAGGCTCCACGTTGGCTCGCGGGTGCGCATTGCACAGAGGTCGAGCTGTTGCTGCTTGGTGAGGAGCATTCTCCGTGCTTGCCGCTCCATCTTGTTCGTGTCAAATTCGAATTTCCCGACCAGATTCAAAACCCAGCTCTGCAGCTGGTCAATGGCGATGGTCAATGTCAGTGCTTCAAGCTCTTCCCTCTATAATGGCATAATATTAGGTTTTTAAGGTTATAGGATGACACCCGTTCCTTATTGACGTCCCATGCTGTATTTTAATAAGCCCAGGAAGCAGAGCATTCATTAGCATTTGGCCGAGATTTGCATATGGACGTTCTATCGCCAATCCTACGATTTAGTATTTTCCGTACCCCTTTTTTATATGTTTTCTACCCCTCCTTATCAGCTTAACTGGACTGGACATCTTTGTCGGTTTTCACAATACCAACTCATATTTAAAAAATACCGTACGAGATCAGACACGTATCGGTTTAAGCAGGGAGACAAGACACTATCACAATTTAGACACCGGAGATTCGACGAAAGCCCTGATACCAGGCAACTTGATGGCGCTTAATGTATTCGAGCGCTTCGTCACATCGGAAGGCATGACGGCCAAGCAGATTTGCTCAATGATAGCGGCGGACGAGACCGGCGACATGCTGTACATTGTTCTCGACAAGTTCGCTATGCATCTAGCTTACCACGAAAGCTCTCAAGGAACGCTACTATCTAAAAACTCCGTCGCTAGCTACTTTGGGAATGTGAAGAACCACCTACTCGAGCTTTTTCCGGCGCTTAGCAGCGTGTCAGGGAGGCGCTTGCAGAAGATTGCCTCGATTCTGGACAAGTACTGTGCTAAGCGGGGCACCGACTTCACGCACCAGGCGCCTCCGTGCACCAAATCTGACCTCCGCGCGCTTCTCACGGTAATTTACTGTGGCGCGACGACACCCGATGACTACAAGGACGCTTCGCTTTTAAGCTGGCTCTGGTACCTTCTCGGACGCTCATCTGACACTGTGTGCCTACTGAAGAGTCAAGTCGTTGTTTATCCAGGTATGTTGTTGATTTGTGTTTGTTAAGATTATCGGCTAACACGATGTATAGAATTACCAGGTTGCTGCATTTACATTCACTTCAAACCAATGAAATCGGGTTCCTATCAAGGTGCATCCCTATTTTACGATTTCGGGGAATTTGTTACGTGCTCCATTCTTGCCTTAGCCGTCGCAAGCATCATGCAGACAGCACCAAGCGAGTTTCTTCATGACCAGCTTCCTCGAGAACCCAACCAATTGAGAGCCCCTCCCTGTCGCATCGAGTCCACTAGCCGATCTGGTGGCTGCTCGACTTCACAGGTAACCAGACGCAACTGTTGGTGCCGATGATCCCACCGCTGCACCTCCATCAAGGCGAATTGCCGTCCCTGGCACGCAGGCGTATGTGAACCGACTCTTGCAGAAGTGGGTGGGGGAGTGTGCAAAAGCTGGCTTTCGGGTGACCATGGGCTTGTCATCGCACTCGTTCCGCCGCGGGGCAGCCCAAAATGCCAATAGCAACAGCAAGCTCAGCACCCCGTGGATTCTGGATCGTGAGGGCTGGAGCATGACTTCTATTAGCAAGGCGTTCAACTACATTGTCAGCACGACGCAAGAAGACCAGCAGGTTGGGAAATCTTTAGTCGGTTGGGGTGCAACGTCTGAGCCGTGCTTACCAACACTCCACCTTTTCGATCCTGTGGTTTCGGGAATAACCCGCCAACTTCAAAAGATTATATTTGCATCCGCGTTCGGCTTCTCAGCCGATCTGAATTTGCGAGATGACGTCCTCGAAGTGCTGATGGCCGTTGCGGTGCTGCACTACCACGACATGTTGAAGATGGCACCTACAAGTCCCTACATCATGCGAGTACAACAAGCAATGGGTCAGGTCCGTGTCACTGAGTCGGAGCTTGGGAGTTGGTCACTCACCATTCACAGCGACTTGGTTCAGCGCAAGACGAAACATGAACAGTCTAACCAGCAGCCCTCCGTTGCGCCGACTTGTAATGACCTGGTGATGAAGCAGACCGCGCTAATACAGCAGCAGATGCAGGTGGTCGACAAGTTGTCGAGCCAGGTCAAAACGCTGAGCGATGCGTTTACTCCGACATCTCCGAAAGACAGTCCGCGGCCGGACGACGACGTCGCGCTGGAGATTGGACCCCCACGTCGGGCGAAACAGCAGCGTGCGCTAGCTAAATCTCTTTCGTCTGTTTGGTACGAATGGTTCTGATATGCAAAACATCAAGCGCCAGGATCGCAGGCGCTACCACGAGGCCAAGGTCGCAGTCGGGTTCATGAAACTCTTCTTACCGGATGGATACGATTGCACTGATACGAAGATGCAGGTTTGCAAGCGGGTAAGGACGCCGAAGCCAACATCTTGGCATTTCTACGCGGACTACACAAGAAACCCAAAACATACGGAACAGTGGTTAAGACGTTAAAGCGCATGCACACCGAGGGCAAGCTGAACGATCAAATACTTCGACACCAGGCACTGACCGCACAGAGGCTTACTGCCGATGCATCTCACCCGCGGACAATCCATGTGCTACTCCCCCAGAGTGTGCCCAACAATCCTCATTCCGACAACATCGGACACTGAGGCAGGTCGTCGGAGGTCTGTCGTCCCCCAAGAAGAGCAGTGGTGTACTGAATGAAGCAGAATCTATCGACATGAGGAACACTCGAAGTCAGTAATTTAATGTTTCGATTTCAACGCATATGAAACAAAGACCACAAACCCAGCATGCTCACCTCGACCTGGTAGATCTTCGATCCGTCGCAACATACAGCCCTCTTCATTCGCATCCATGTCTGCTAGCCGTAGTTGTAGCTGCTGGACTTGGGAGACCACTCGACCGTCCAGCACGTCCACCTCCTACTACTCCAGCCGGCCTCGAGGTCCATCACCCCACTCGAGACTCAAGCTCTGCCCACACTGCACTCCACGTCGCCCTCCACTCCGTACTCGCTGCCGAACTCCACGTAGCACCCCACGCCGCACTTCACGCCGACGTCCACGCCGCACTCCACGCTGCACCCTCCGAACTCCACGCCGAACTCCACTCCATTCTCCGCACCGCCGCCAGCTTCACGCTGCCGCCCTCTCTGAACTCGCCGACGCCCCCTCCGATCTCCACGCCGACCTCCCCGCTGCCGCCCGCTCCGAGCTTCACACCATCGCCACTTCCGAGCTCCACGCTGCCGCCCTCTCCGAGCTCCACCCGAACTCCACGTCAAACTCCGCGCCAAACTCCACGCCGCCGCCCACTCCAAACTCGCCACCGAACTCCACGCTGGACCCCACGCGCACATCATCCTGTTGACGCCGTCGCCGCACTCCACGCTGTGGTTCAGTACGTCTTCCTCATCCTGCTGCGAGGCCCACCATCTTTAATGAACAAAGGGTCACTTCTGGGTTGTAAAAAGATTAATGTATACCACACTAGTAATGATTTTTAAATTTAATAAATCCAATGTAAAGAGTTGTCCGAATTCCTTTTGCGACACTGAGGTTTTTTTGGTCGCGTTGGGGTGACGCCCTCCTGGCAGACGGCGTCGAGCTGAGCCTCGGCGCCGCTCTGTGGGCGCTGTCCTCGTGGCAGCGTCTAGTCCCAAGCGGGCCTGTGTCGGTGTCTCCGTGGGCATGGAGGAGAGGGTTGTGCAAGCTGTGACCAAGGACTCGTCGTGCAGAAGGCTTCGCTGCGCTGTGACCGGGCTCGCCGTAGCGGGCGGACTGTTAACGGCACGGCCCAGGAAGATGAACTGGACGTGCGGCAAGACCAAGGCGTGAGGCGGGCTCCTGGTCAAGACTTTGTACTCAATACGACGGCGGGCGGGGGGCCCGGCTTGAGAGAAGCGCAAGGAACACGAACAGATACTACAGATCAAGGCGCAGGGGGCAAGCCGGACCTGCTGCCGGTGGATGAGAGTCGACGTGCAAAACGAAGAACAGATACTACAGATCAAGGCACGGTGCTGGAGAACCATCCATCAGCGGCAGAACCCAAGGCTGCCCGATGTTGACGAAGAGACCTGGCCAGGAGAGCGACACAGCGAGTGCCACTATCACCGAGGATGAGGAGAAGGGGGGGGGCGGAGAGCCAGCAGTTCCGACGCAGGCGGAAGGAACACCGGTATATCGTACCTCGGTACAGTATACCGGTGAACCGTAACCTTAGTTACAATTGGTTTCGGGACGTAGGTAACCGCGAAGCGTAATCCATTACATTACATTACAACTGAGCTTGTCCGAACCTGCACGGTATGGACTATATCACGATCCTGCAGATTATCTCACGATGCTGTGGACCTTTCCTAATTTCTGTGGACTTACTCTGCAAAGTAAATCGATCTCTGTGGATTGGCTCAGCACTCCTGTTGATTTTTCCAGCGGCCTCGTAACCAATCGGAAGACGCAGCGCCGAAAAAGTCCACAGCATCGTGAGATAATCTGCAGGTTTGTGAGATTAGCGGAGCGATTGGGTGTCACCTGAAATCATATTTTGCCTCTGACACAACAACTGTACGTACCAGTACAATCGGTCGACTACCTCATCGCGGTTCTACATAACCTGAAAGCATATTTTGCGCTCATACAGTCTCAGATACAGACTGTGGTGTTAGTTTTCAATCTGCTCGCTGCCTGACTCAAGCTGCAATTGTCACTTGTGCATGGGCTAGACAGCGGCGACGGGCACGGCTTCGACAACCTCGGTCGCTTGCTGCTAATTTCAAAGTGAGCATCTATAGTTTGGTGCGGGGATCGCTCCCGCTACAGTCTGTGACTGAATACATGTAAACCCCCGACCCAGGAATATCAATGTAAAAAAGCCATATGGGCGTCACAGACCAGTCGTTGAGTCGCCCAGATTCACAGTCTGTGCTAGCCGACAAAAGGTTACCAGCATACAGATTCTGGGGCATAACATACAGCGTGTTGATACCTAGCTAGCACAGACATATCATTTTACCAGATGCTTCATGTGTAATGCTGCTGTGTAGATGAAACGCAAAGTACATGTATGCAGTGCAGTACTCCTACCGTTGGCCGCTACTGCATTTCAAAAGAGCTTATTAACTGCCTTGCGGCATTCGTGGAAAATTCTTTCTCGAGGTTAACACGCATCAAACCGCAGGCTGTAGACTACATTGCATCCATTTCTGATTCTGCTATCAACACTCACATTCATCCGGTCGTCGCCAAGATATGGTCGCCTGCAAAGCCAATCTTCACCAACCGGCTGACTTCGGTCGCTGCCATCGTGGTCTCCCCGGCTTGGCAACTGCGAGTCGCAGCGCAACAAAGGGACGATCTCAAACGCAGCGGCAGAGGCGAAGGAAAGTGTGCATGGTAGTGGGGCGCTTTTGCGGCCGGACGGTGGTAACTTTGAGTCTACCGAAAGCTGACCAAAGTGTGCTGACTACGTCACATCGAGTAGAGAGGCTACGGGGAAATAAAGTGCATCACGAACGTAAGATGAGACGAAGCGGGTGAACACTTTTACCGTCCAGAATGTATAGCGCGCCCAGGGTAGGAGAACTGGTATTCCAAGTTGGACCAGCTCCGGGTAACTCGAAACACACAATAGAATGACTCGAGTCGGCGTGTGACCTTGTGCAATCCCTATAGGTGTCGACTACTTTGGCGGACCGTCTTTCAACCGGAAATGTAACCAATAATTAGATACAGAAATACAGAGAACTTCCCAGTTCCTCTCAACTGGTAGATTCCGAATGGAGGCAAGCTTACGAGCAAAGACCTTTCTCCAAATAACCAATAACAATACAGAGTTTGTACACAATATGCAGCCTGTCAACTTCAGGTTACAACTCGGATACAGGGAAATCCGAGTTGCCCAACGCGTACCACCCTCGAATGAACGAGTGAAACCACAAATATAATCCTAACACAAGCAATCAAGCTTGAATCCCAGGGGTCGATTGCTACTACCTCCCGAAACTGCAGATGAATATGAAATGCAGGGGCCCTCTTTCGAGTGTCCACCCACAACTAGTAATATGAAATAGGTAGACCAACCCGAAAGCAGCCTTGTTGGGTACCTAATTTGATTTGAGCGTGTAGTGAGAGTTCCTTGCGCGGTCGCGCGGCCTTGAACGTCCGTTGGTGTACGCAGAGCTCCTCGGACCTTCCTTCCGGATCCTCCTTTGGTAGCTTCTCCTTGGCGTCGTCGTCTTTGGCGAATATACGTCTTCGAACCACTTAAAGCAAACACAAAGTCCACTTGGGCTCTTGAACGCAAAACAAACTCTGATTATCTTATCTCTCTCTTGGCTATCATTTCTTTCTTTATTTATTTATTTATTTCTTACTTTCTTTCTTTCTTGGTATCTGAATTTCTGGCGGTCTCCTCTGCTCGAATCACACGCGCTCTTCTCGGATGACTAGTTTTACTATACTCGGACGTTACGTTGATCTCGGGGGAGCCGCTCACACATCAGGCGATGGCGAAGATCTTGGCAGTCACACTTCATGAGCTGGCGCGCTGTCACGGCCTGATTGGTCTGTCTTGAAGGTATCTTGCCTAGGTGTGGTACTGCTTGGCACTGGCATCAGGTCTGCACGTGCGGCTGACTTGGCACGTTCCTGGATCATCTCTCATTGGTCGGAATGTACTTGGGTACATCGGCCATCCAGCTCACGTTCATGCTTGCTCGGATGAGGTACTGTGATAAGCTGAATCAGACTCCTTGAGGACGATTTTTTCGAATTTGGCTGCCATGTCTTCAGCCACGTCCCTTCCTCTTAACTTGAGTGGCTGTCAATTAGGCCCTCATTAAGGCCTCGAGAGCACCATTTGACCACAGTAGCTCGAGTAGTAGTAGTAGTAGTAGTAGTACTACTACTACTACTACTACTACTACCCAATTGTTGGTATGTCTACTAGTAGTAGTACTGTATGTCTCCAATCTCGAAGCCCCGGTAGTTCTGGTAATACTACTATCCTGTTTTTGGGCTACTATTAACCCGGTCCACCCTAGCTACCATCTTGGAACTAATGCATCATGAAAGAAGATCGGTATTTTCCAAGAGCACCACAGCCAGAGCGTCAAGAGAAGGAAGGAGAGAGAGGAGGAGTATGAAGTTTCAATATCGAAGCAAAATTTACATGAAGATGACCAAACATTTGGTATCACAACTCAAAACGTGAACGGCTTTGGAGAGACGGAAAAAAGATAGAGCGCAATGGTTTCAAGCGTTTGGGGAAACAGACAAGCATGGCCGACAGGACGTCATCGTGGTTCGGGAAACCCATGTTGACGAGCACGAAATTGAACGATACAAGTCACTATACGCAGCGCGATGGGGATTCAGGACGGGGTCATCTCAGCCAGATTACTCTTTTAGGGCGCCCTCGAGAGATAAGAAAGGGGGAGTCGCGGTGTTGGTGAATCCTTACGGATCCTTCCAGGCAGCCAAACCACTTTTTCACGAGATATGGACCCCCCCCCCCCATTTCAACGCGGTCAGGGGGATAATGGATGACAAACCGGTCACCATTTGCAATGTGTATGCCCCAAATAAGCACGCAGAACGAGAACAATTTTATCTGAAACTCGGTGATCTGGAATTTGACAAAGGAGATTTATTGTTCTTAGGTGGAGATTTTAACTGTACAATGGATGATACTACGGACAGAACGTATCACAGCACAACAAGTAGCCACGATTCGCCAGCACTACGTAATCTACTCGCCCGTTGGGGATTACTAGACCCGATTGCGGTAGCGAGACCCAAAAACTGGACAGAGACTGCATTGCAACAACACTACATTGATACCCACACATATACATACTCGGTACCTGGCCATGGGGACGCCACATCACGATTAGACCGGTGGTATGTGTCAGCATCAACCATGCCTTGGGTGGCGGCATGGAATTTAGTGCACATGGGCAACAATCTGGATCATCATGGCGCCAAACTGCATGTCAGGTCACCCGACGACCCAATCCGCATTAAGAGACCGTCCAGACTTCATCCTGTTCCCACTTTTGCGCAAGCAGCCGTAGCACAAGTCACACATCAGCTTTTACATGACTTTCATAATAAACTGAAGGAGAGCATCCCCACAGCAGAGAACGCTGCCACAATGTGGGACGAACTCAAGGAAGAGATAGCTCGACGAACTAGAATATGTGTACGAGGGCGACGGAAGGCTATGCGCAACTCGACTAAGCAGAACTAGCCCGACTAATTAGACAGCAGAACCGATATCAAGCCCTAAAAGGTCGGGAGCACGAAAAGATGGAGGCTCTCATTGATGATATGGAAGGACTCAGTTTGGATGATCACGTGGGGCCAACCAGGGCGGCACGTTTTCGCCGGGCGATTGCGGAATGTAAACAACAGAGGGAATAATTCAATCATGCCAGAATATTCAGAGACACAAAACACTCGGACGGGGAAACGACAAAACAAATGTTCAAAAGAGTCTCGAATAAATTTACTAGCAACGTCATTCACAGATTGGACCCGATACCGGGAGCACCAATTCGGCAAGTTTACGACAAAGCCGATATTCTGGTTGATGCGTGGCAGCCGATATTGCAAAAACCGGAGAGACCCGGGCAGAAGCTATTCACAAAGTCGTCGGATGGGACACTACAGAGCTGCCGAGCAGCGCTGAGCAGATTGCAATTGACGACCCCATTACCAAAGAGGACATCGTCGCTGCAATTAGAGCTTGCAAAAAGGGGAAAGCAGCGGGGCCTGATAGACTTGTGAATGGATGGTACCGTGATTTCGAAGAACAATTGCTACCAATACTGGTGATCTTACTAAATGTATGGTTCGATGCTGGAATTTTTCCTAAGACCTTCTTACAGGCAGACATCTTCTGCTTAAAAAAGGGCGGCATCTCCAGCAATGCCCTGAATTTCAGACCTCTGGCCCTATTAAATACTGATTACAAAATATTCACTCGAGTTTTGGCAAGCAGAGTCGGACTTACGTTACCAGACAACATACATCCAAACCAAAATGGCTTTGTGCAAGGCCGCACCATGCACGAAAGAATCGACTTGTACGATGCGGCACAGAGTATGGCGATCGACGATCCGGAGCAACAGGAAGCCACGGCTATGCTTTTGGATTTCAACAAAGCCTATGACTCACTAGATCGGCAATACATGATTGAAACGCTGAAGAAAAAAGGATACCCGCCCAAATTTGTTAAAGCGGTCGCTGCAACGCATACAGGGACAACGGTTCGTTTCCTGGCTAATGGCACGAAGTCGCGGAAAATACAAGTCACCAGCGGCATCAGACAGGGCTGCCCTTTAGCCCCAATGATTTTCATATTAGCCCTCGATCCACTGTATCGTCGCCTTGACGGATTCATGGGAATCAGGGTATTTTCATTCAATCTGCAGCGGGGAATTTTGAATTACGAGTATCTGGCTATGCTCATTTTCGTCAACACCCAAATCTTTGGAATGCTGGTAGATAAATTAATTAACAGTGGCTTCCAAACGAGCTGACCAAACTTTGTACGTTTGGTTGTTGTGCTTGTGTTTCATGAAAGTGGATATCGTTGCGTAGGCGCCATGCAGCGTGAAAGGCAATAGCTGTATGCACTCTCCAGAGTATAAGCAACACTCCATGTTGGCGCCTCCAACTTTCACGAATATCTCGTAAGGTGGGGAACAGCAATAACTTCCAATCCAAACGCTTCGTAAAAGCTTTGCTCCATGGTTGCCACAATGATTTCCACATCTCAGACAGAGCTGGGCAGGAAAAAAAGCAGTGCTCTAAGTGACATCAATGTACCTCACTGAAAAACAAGGAAGAAGATCGGCGTGTGAACAATGACCGAGAGAGAGGCAGATTTACATGTACAAAACTAGTTCAAAACGCGGCCTGGCGCCTAGTCGGCCTCAGATATGCATGCAGTCAACAGCACCGATTTGAAGCGGGTATCTCCAATACCATGGTGATCTGTGACGCTAGTCAACTCGGTATTCGTCGTTGCCGAGGCAATGCCGTCGACAGGACAGGCAGACAGCAGTGTTTAAGGACGTGTAATCTATTGGCAGGTCTGAATAAACGACCCCCCCCCAGAGTCGGATTGGGTGCAGATGACGGCAAATAGAGGACTTCATAAAAAACTCTCCAGGGATCGACGGTGATGCGGGACTTTTGTATGTGATCTGGGAAGCCGAAGTTATTTTGACCTATTTTGAGGGCTTTGTTCAATGAAATATTTCCGGTAGGTAGATTTTTTATGATCTTATTCCGACAGGCACTCGCCAATACAATAACCAAGATAAATCGGTGCAGCAAATCGTACATAAATGATTAGGATGGGCGACATCGGTCATTGCGATGTAGCGACGGCCTGCTGTGGTCCCAGCACACGAAGCGGATGACGTCGCTCTCGTCGCGAGAGACGTACTGTACCTGGTCGTCCACCTAAGCTCCTCGCGAACCGCCGAGCTTGGCTCTCTGTAGCGACTGCATGCGCGAAGTCTCAACGCCTGGCAAACCTAACAGGATTATGCGTGGAGAAGAGGCCATTGGACCTGCTAGTGCTGTTTGTTACCTAGTATTGTATACTGGTGTAGTTAGGCACGGGCGCCATCAAGCCCAGGTTCAGCAGAAATGTGGGTCATCTCTCCCAAATTCTTCAGATCTAATGCATCGTCAGGTCATAGTCAGATCATAAAAACGTTAAGATGGTGCAAAAATTGAACTGGTCAGCATGCAAAAAGGAAGATATAAGCGTCATACCAGACAATATATAACGTGATGGCTATCAATTCGACGATAGATAAATAACTAGTATGATAAATATAAATGTATTTCCCATGAATATGCTTTTCGGCTTCCCTGGTTGTGACCGTCGAATGCTTCGGCTGGCATAAACAAATTCAGCAAACAAACTGTGACGCAATTGGTTTTCGGCAATTTTCGGTTGTGATGTTGGTGGATGAAGAACGAGCTGAATCATCTACAGCGCAGTACGTGACGACTGTAGCACGACTGTCATCCTCCATGGTTATTGCATGAATGTCGTTCTTGGCCGACTGGGTATACAATATGACAGGTAACGTAATATCGCATCGCATTCTTATATAAACAGTATGCACCTCTATTATTAGATATTACTGAAGTACTCAAATATAGTTTTAAACAGGATTGGCGAGGCCCGCCTTGGTATCCGCAGGCTGCGGACCGCAGCCCATGGCGCTTTACGCGTAGGTGGCGCCTCGATTCACACTGGGCTGCTGGCTGCTGTCTCGGGGCTTGCGATTGGGCGGTATGGATGGAGGGGCCGAGTGGCAGTTCGGGGCGCCGTCGCTGTCGCAGCGGCACCATCGAGCGGTTCAACCTCATGGGTCACCAAGCGCATCGAGCAGCCGCTGCTCACTTTGCGGTGTCTCTGCGGGCCTACATGGTGCCCCGCCTTCTGGAGTGTCAAAGGCAACGGTCAGCTCCTCTGCATAACTAGCGCATTATGCTTTAAACAGATGCCAACCTCAATTGCTGCAAGCTTTGAGCAGCTTCTTCATTTCCGCTTGTGCCCTGGCCGACAAATCTGTTGAAACTAACTGTTGAGGATTGATGTGTATTGATCCCAACGTTGGAGTGCGAGCGTGGGTTGTTTATCCCGTGAAGGCACCGAGGGCTGGAGGTTTTCCCACGTGGTGGGGGTGTCCTACGAAAGAGGTTGACCACCACATCCGGCAGTTAGGAAGAAGGACTACCAAAGAGCAGAGAAGAACTAACAGGAGCTTCAAGCTCATTTTTTCCACAAAACACCGACTGCTTCACAGGTAGCCTTTGCTGCCTGCTCGTCAACTACTTGTTTCTTGAGCTTTCACTCTGCGAGCGACACAAGGCCGCTTCAGGTTATGAGCCCAACCTTAACGCGGGGAAGCTCAGTGTTCACCTTTCAAGCACGGGTAGTGGAGCCAGAAGACATCGAGGCTTCGTCCAGAAGATACCTGCTGGATCAGCATCTTGAAGTAACCCGGTGGTTGATTGCGAACGGTGCAACCGCATCACCTGTGACCACTTCAAGACAACAAGATCGTCGACGTCGCGTTCCCTGCTGGTCGCAACTGGCGGAGAGCGTGACTGTTACTTGTAGAAGACAATGAACATGACGAAAGGGAAAGAAACGACGGAGTGTAAGGATGAACGCAAGTCTATTCCACCTTTTGACGGCAAAGATTTCGAGGTGTGGCTTGAGCGAGTCAAATTGAAGCTGCAACGAAAACGATTGTGGCAATATTGTGAAAAAGATGTCACGGAGCTCGAGGAGAGCAAGCAATCTGATCATGATGACTGGGTGAGAGAGACCTCGCGCACAAAGGAAATACTGTATGAGGCAATGACGAACCAAATTTTGAAAACAGTGAAGTATGAACCAACACCATACAGAGTTATGGAGCGTTTGAAGAGACGATTTATGGGAAAGACTTACCTGAAGTATGCCGAGGAGAGAACAAAGCTGAGTCGGCTTCGTCTTCACCCCAAAGGCAATATGGCTGATCATTTGAGTGAGATGCGCAGAATTATGGAGACGATTTCAGTAGTTGGACGGCCTGAAGACGAATACGCAAAACCTGCTATTCTGATCGGTTCATTACCGCGCGAGTATGATAACATCGTGCAGACATTTCTTGCGAGCCATACCCCGCAGAACCCCGATGATCCTCCAAACTACGAGCAGTTAGAACAAGCACTCGAGACGGCATACGACCACACGCAAGGCCGAAAAGTGGAAGGAAGCAAGGGCGACGACGACGAGAAGGCCTTCTACACTGGAGGAGGTCGTGGTCGAGGCCGAGATGGTTGGCAAGGCCGTGGTCGTGGCCGAGGTGGCAGAGGTGGCAGAGGACGTGGTCGAGGAGGATTAAATGCTGGTGGGGGCCGCGGTGGTGGGGGCCGCGGTGGTGGGGGCC
>JAHQIV010001172.1:0-13337 GCA_030463285.1 Phytophthora europaea
CGCTTGGTGTATCGAAGGCGTGGTGTATTATGCATGTCAATGCTTTAGTGCGTGTTCTAAACTCATTACGTGCTCAACACATAAAGCTACCTACGTCTCAAGATGAATGGGAAACTATTGCTGCTGCTTTTTCCAAGAAACGGGGATTTCCATTCTGCGGTGGCGCTATGGACGGCACTCTCATCGCCATCAAGCGTCCTAACGACTTCGAAGGATGGTATAGCCGTAAAGGTACAAAGTATTTTCCTATTTATTAAGAAGGACATCAAAAACGTAACGACTATTTTTTCTCTTTTTAATTTTTCTTAGGCTATCCTTCTGTAAATGTTCAAGCCATTTGCGATCACCTCAAGCGTTTCCTCTCTTTCGACATCCGCCCGGGTTCTTGGAGTGACTCTAAAAATTTTCAGCACTCAAGTTTTGGGAAAAAAATCGACTATCGTCTTACTCGTGGATTCCACGTACTCGCCGACTCAGGATACGGCATTGCACCGGCTGTCATGACGCCGTATTCGGCGAAAGATGAGGGAGGTGTTCTGACCCGCCGCCAAACTCGCTACAATTTCTATCATTCTTCTACAAGGATGGTCATTGAATGAGCATTCGGCTTGTTGAGCGTTTTAGGATTTTGAAGAAGACCATGGAAGAGCAGACACCAGCTGCATCTGTAAGAATTATTGTTGCATGTTTAGTATTGCACAATATTTTTATCAACTTCCACGACAACACTAAGTTTTCAGACGACGAAGATATTTCAAGCAATGAGCAAGTTGGACAAGCAACTCAGGTACACACGCAAAAGAAGCACCGTTCCAAGATTGGTAAGCAGAAGAGATATGATATTGCAGCACTATTTAGTTAGAACTAGATCTTACTGTCAATAACATGTCGATGCACCTCAAATCCTATTGCTTATCGTTGTTACCTTCCAGCTTTGCAATCAGTTGCGCCATGTAATGCGTTTGCATCTGCATTTGAGCTAGCTGCGCTTCTTGGCGCTTCATCAATTCTTCGAAGCGGCGGTCGATGACTCCGGCAATATCCTCGCTACCGGTAGGGACGGTAGGCGAATACATGGCTGCAGCCATGGCTTGAAAGCTGTCGGCCATGGACTTCATGCCGAGCTCAAAACTATCGGCCAAAGTTTTGCGTCGTTTTGCCGGGGTGGACATATTTGACGGCGCTTCATCGCTTTCGTCGTGTTTGGCGTTTTGGACACCATCATCAGCGTCCACTTCGGTGTCAGCAAGCGTCTGCCCATTCATTCCTGAAGAGCTAAAACTAAATAACACAGTACGGTTATTACAGATATTTAATCAATCAATCGCATTAACGCATAATTTACCTGGACCAGTACTCCATCATTAACACAAGCCCAGGTGGCTCGGACACTGGAATCTCCAGGTTGCCGGTAGCACGCATGTCCGAGTTGTACTCGGCCCACTTGCGCTTAAGCCACTTGATCTACAAAACAGAACCAAATTTGTTAATATTACAGTGTTTCTGTCATGTACTAGTTGTGACATAGTTTACCTTGTTCTTGCACTGCTCCATGGAGATGGCTTTGTCCTGAAGACGCCTCATCTCAGAAGCAAGCAGCAGCCAAGCTTCTCCAATTGCAGCATTGCTTTTGGCGTTTCCAAACCGGGTAAAGAATGTATCGTAGCGCAGTCGCATCAGGTCCTCCACCATGCCCGCAGTCCATTCGAGCACGCTGCTCTCTTTTCCTTTGCCCTTCTTCGGCTTGGGTGGAGTCGCCGTGGCCGTTACTGGATGCTCCGACGCCGCACAGTGCGGTACGGCGGTACACGCCGCAGTGGGGGCGGAAGATGGCTCGGCCATTACGTCGTGAGGGCTTTGGTGGGGGCTCGTCTGCTTAACAAGTGAGAGAGTCACTACGTGTACTGCTCGAGAACTAGCAGCGGCCGCTGTGAACCAGTTAGCATTTAGCCCTACCCTCTGGTTTTTACAACTTAGCGATAAAACGAAACCCAGATCCAGAACCGGCCAGCCAAACCAGCCCCTTAGGAGCCGGGGTGGAGAAGGCCGCGAAGCCCCCCCCCCCCCTCCCCCCCCCGAGCGCAGCGAGAGAGGGGCGGGCCCACGGTCAGAAGTCCGCAGACGAGAGCCAACGCGCTAGTGGTCTACCCCTAAGTGATTAACCGTACTATACTTCTATACGTATAAGAAATAAAACAAATAAAAGCGTCTTTATCGCCCAATTGGCCAAAAAACCGAGTGATTTTTAATAAGCCCAGCGAGCAGAGCGTTCATTAGCATTTGACCGAGATTTGCATATGGACGTTATATCGTCAACCCTACGATTTAGTATTTGCCGTAGCCCTTTTCATATGTTCCTTATCAACTGAATCGGTTTTCACAATACTTGCAAGTAGATAAGCTTAATATTTGTCGTTGTTGCAAAATGCGGAGTTCCCACACTGGTCGTATCCGATACAGTTCATCGGCAGAACGCCCCAATGGCATCTCTATTTTTATAGTCGGAAAGAGCAATCCACATAAAGTCCGGTTGACCATGAAGTGCGGGGTCCACTGTACAGTATGGTACAGTAAGCTGTGTCCTCGGTCTGGGGCGAGTTCGTCACTCGCGTGCTGCTTCGTGTGGTGTCCGCACTGCGTCACCGCCAGGCCTGCATCTAGCTCCAGGACGCTGTCCAGTGGCTACGACTACTGCCGCCTAACAACACAATACACGTACAATATCCAAACACACACAAGACAGCAGTAGCCGTGTTCCTTGGCTTATTCGTAGTGTAGGGCAACCACGTTCGAGATCTTTGCTAAGTCGCGCAATACTCGGCGCCGGCGGCTAAACGACCCTCTCTTTGGCCGCCAAGTACGCCTTGCGGGCTGCAGATACCGACGACTCTACGGGCTGCAGATACTCCTCTCTCTTACACATTCGGGGGTCTTACCGTCCACACTAGTTAGCAGCACAAACAAGCACTTCTGTCGCCTCAGTCTTTGCTGTATTAGCTGCTAGCTCCGTACACCAGACCGGTGCACTCTGCCCTCACTTCTCTGCTTGACCGCAGATTCGCTACTGACTGCTGCTCTCAACCCTACATACGCACTTGCATCTTCCGTCGCAGTCTTCAACCAGCAACTGCGACTCTTCGCAGGAAGATCGTCGTCTACTGTCGCTCTTGCCCGTCTCGTTCCATAGATCTCGATTGCTCCTTTGGGAGATAGACGCAACCCCGACTCTCTGCTGGTCTCTCCGCTCCGCTGCCGCGCTGCTGCCCGTCCGTCCTTGGTCTTCGTGAGCACAGGCGTGGAGGAGGACGCGCCAAAAAGGTTGCATCCTCTTACTCTCTTTCCCTAGTGCCCGAATCGTCCTCGATTCGTCCCGCTTTGCCGTCCGTCGAGCTGGTCGGTCGATGCCGTCGTCCTTAGCGTCTGCGGGTCGTCGTCATGCCGTGAGTAGTTATGATGTATGTAGCTTTCGTCGAGATTGACATTACGACGCTGGTCTGCTTTCTCGCACGCCATCAGCGCCACGTAGTTGTCACGCTTCACAACATTCTCGGTCGACATAGCGTACGCGGATCCTGGTTTCTTGCCCCGCTTGTAGCCGCACCGCTTGATGTAGCGTTGGACAATTCGTAGAGCAGCATTGACGTCGTTAACTGATTCCATATTGACCATTAGAAATCCTGTCTGCACAAGATGACCCAGCACATCCTTTGCTACAGTTCGTGTTCGCGTCTCACTGCGTTGCCGGAAGAATAACCGCACCGCTGTCTCCATCACGAGGCTGTTCGAGAGGCGAGATGGTTTGTCGAGTCGATTAGCGGGTGCCTTAGCGACGTATACGCCTCCGTCTTGAACAAAATCAGACCAAACCTGGTGCACAGTGTCTTGAGAGCGGCACAGCAATCGACCGACCTTCACAGCTACAGGCTCCTTCTTACGCAACTTTGTAGCGCCTGAACGCAAGTTCGCCGATACTGCGATGATATCAAGCCGCTCTTCTTTAGCTAACGCTCGGCCTCGCTCTTTCTTAACAAAGGCGACGGCACTAGCGGCCTAACTTGTGGCATCTGGTAGAGAAGCAGACTTGCATTCCTCTTGAAGACGTAGCTTTTTCGCTTGCCGCTTGTTTGCTTCCATTAGCAATTGGAAGGTGCAATACGAGAGCGTAAGTTGCTAGCCATTTTTAGCAGCAGTCTAACTCCATTTTAGGGTGTACTTTACATAAATTATACATATAACGTTTTACAGTATATTTGCTCTCATGGGTCAAATCGTGGCTGCTGATTGGCTTCGAAAGCTTTCAGGCTAGGGTAGGTCTCAAATTATACGGTTCTGAAGCGAGATTCTAGCACATAGCGTTTTAAATAGCCGCATACGGAGTCATTTGCACACCACAGGGATCCTGAAAATTTCACATGAAACGACAAAATAGCAAGAAATTTATTTACAAAAAATCTCCTCGATGCTATCGCGGTCTGTCAATATCATAGTGATATTGTGGGCTCCAAACTGACCGGGGCGATTGGTTGAATAGACCGAGCCCAATCGCCGGCCAATCGCCCCGCGTATACTCTGGCGTATACGAGTTCTATTAAGTACGACTGTAGTCATGACATGTGGATGCTCGCCTGCTCGGGCGATTCAGCTAATAACTTGGGAATTGTATGTGGGCGATTCAGCGAACCGCTCGAGGTTTCTAAATATAGCCGGAATTCACAATACATATTTCCGAAAAAAATACCGTAATTGCAACTCAGCAATTCGCAGTTGTCATCGAACAACATTCAAGAAACCTTAACTTGACTTTCAAACGACATGCAATGCGATGTATTGTACAGCATCTGAACCAAACAGCTATCATCCCAAACCGAAAAATACCCCCAAGACCACGTTCACTGATGCTAAGGCGCCGCTGAAATTCCCACATTGTTTACAGGAAGTAAAATAATCTAACTGTTACTTCCAAGTGATGCTGGTACTATGCGTATCCGAGCCAGTATTCATTCGAAGAGCTGTGCTTCACACGGGGGAACTCTAGATTTCTGAAACTATACGTAGAATTTGATTAGACGTTAGCTGTAGGGCGGTAAAAGACCACAGGCGTTCTTCATCGGGGATTTAGCACTAAGGTAAATGCAAGAGTTAAACCCTGGTGTACTCTATAACAAACACGGAGTTGATCTGCGGCTTAATCCATGCGATTTATTACGTAAGAGAATGAATGAGATGCCACCCACATGGCTTTGGGTAGCATCCATGTTTTTTGGGATGAATGTCAAGGGAGCACATATTCCGACCACGTGGTCGGAATATGTGCTCCCGATGTCAGGCGACAGAAGGCAACATTCTTTACGTCAACACCTGCGCATGAACTATGGCTTGAACGCAAGCCAACGTCGGTGATACGGGTACTACTTCTAGTATAGTTAGAAACCACCCAAAATTTGTCGAAGACGGGTATTCGAGCAAAACTTTCTATGAGGTGTAGTTGCCTACCACTATGTCACTTGACACTTTTTGGGTGTGTACGTGTTTGTTATTTGCATCCCAGCCAAGCTTCATATTCAGGATTGCACCGATCTCGAACCCGCTCTTGTATCTGACGTCGTCGCATCTCGATAGCCCGTGCACTTGACTCGCAGGAGATGGCTGTAAATCTTGCGTTGTAGCACATCGCCACTTCATCTCCAGATTTGCTACAATTTCGATACAAAACTCCTTCACATCTAGTCGAGGAGGGACATCATCAGATGTGGAAACGAGACCTCAACCGCTAGGAACGACATCTGATGGGCAGAGTACCCAAACACCAGATACGAATGCCGCTCTACCATGTTGCGATAGTTTCTCGCGTTGGCATACCTGGAATATTTGTAAGTTCTTTCTCGCGTGTTAGAGTATCTCTCATTTCTAATTCTGTTTTGAATAGATACATCGAGGGCGCGTCCAACAGTTCGTTGCTTGAGCTTCCAGACGACATATTCAAGGACATGACCTCCCTCACATTCATTCATCTAGGGACGCACCCTCAGCTGCGACAGCTTCCGTATTTCGAGGGTCTCGATAACCTCAAGACATTAGTGTTGGCTGTGCTTGTTTCACTGACCGAGTTACCGAGTTTCGACAGCCTGAGCAACCTCGAACGCATGGAGCAGACAACGTTACCGACTATTACCACGCTTCCCGAATGGTTGACAAACTCTTTGGCCCAGACAGGTATACTTTCCGTGTAAGTGTACATGAGCGACATGTATTGCATCTCCCGGCACAACCGAAGTTCTTCAGGTAGCACTGGTAGGTATCGATTCGTCAGTTTAATCGTTCTGAGGTCGCCTGTTGATGCTAGCTGCACCACTTTAGTAGAAACATACACTGGTACCATCCATTCAGCATAAGACTTTGGCGCTATATCTACGTCAATAAGGGCTCGACACGGACACTGAGTCAGCGATCCATCTTTCACGATTGTCCATCTGTGTGCTTTCACAACACACTCCGGATGCGCCTGGCAAGCTATCGATGATGTCCGAATACTTTCTTCCACAAATACAACCAGGCCGACAACAACCACAAGAAAGAAGGCGACAGATAAACGGTGTCGTCTTGGATACAGCCGAGCCGGTCTTTTGTCCGGGTTCCGAATGAGATCCACAGCGTGATTAAGTCGATAAGCAACTACGAAATTAACCCAACTCGACTGAGAAGCAAGAAGACTGAGGAGATCTGGAGGGACTTAAGCGTCTTGTAGATGATGTCCGTCTGCACCGGGTTTGCGATCACGGTAGCTTCTCGCTCGAATGCCCCCAAGGGGAAAATCTCCATATTGATAGTTAGCTTAGCGTGGTCGAGGCTGAAGCTGGAGAGACAGTAAATCACCGTGAGCATCGGGAAGACAACTGCAAAAAGGAAATCAAACCTAAAGTGACAGTAAAAAAAAGAAAGAGAGGTCAGTGTTTAGTCTGTAATGGGGGGGAGAGATACAAAACGTGTACTCATTCGTACGTGATGTCGACGATGACTTCAGTCAATCCGGCGTAGTTGTCTGGAAGAAACATAATCACTACACACGAAAATGCGTTCATCGTGACGATCGCTGTAAAGGTAACAACCAGCCCAATCGGAGAGCCATCCTTGAGAACGACAAAACGGATAAGCGTTTTTACTGTGAGATTAGTAATTTTCATCCAGACCCGCTGAAAGCACAAAACAAACGATGAAACATCATCATTCAACGATACTCAACAAAATTCTACTTACATAAGAACTCCCTACCGCATATTGATGGTTTGTCTTCAAAACCGCAGCAGTTGTTGCAAAGCGATGGCTTGCTCAATTTCCCAACTGAGCACTAGCTACGCGAGATTTTGATAAACCAGACTCGAAAATACTTATGTGGCGCGATTGGGGACCCAAACGAACCCGATTTTTGTGCCTCAGCGTTCTCACCAGAACGACACTGTACAGAAGCCACACGAGCGAGTACCCACACACCGCTAACCAGTTCATCACTGCAGGTGCATCCACCATCAGCCAGAACGAGCCATTGTCGAAATCTCCATGGCCCAGTTTACCGTCTCGTTCGGCTTTACTATTAGAAGAATGAGCCAACTTGTCCAACCCCCACAGACGGAGGCCATCGCGCCGACCAGGGTCAGTAGAGCTTTTACTCTCACACCAGAAACTTCCTTTAAAGTTTGCGAGAATTGCAGCGGCGCCGTAACACAGTGAGCGTGGTCTTCGTAGGATGTATTTTTCGTTTTGGGATGAAAGCTTTGCATCTTGCTCTAACGCTCCTTGGTGTTGGAGTTGCTGCTGATGCTATCGCGCTCTCGGATGGGGGAGTCCGAGGCGCTACAACAATGTTATTTATCATGGTGCCAGTTGGGAGAGTGCGTGGCAGCGTGCTCGGATTCGTTTTCTTTTATGAATGATCAGTAACAATTGCTCACGAGTTAATAATAGGGTTTCATCTCAGCACCTACCAGTTGTACTAGATTCTTCTTTTAGTGGAAAAATCGGTCGTGTGAAACGGTCCATTTCAGACTTCGCGGGATGGTTTGATCCGCATATGCATAAAATACTCTGCTTCGAAGTATTGCTGGGCGGGTACTTCGAAGTTCAAGAAGCCACGTTAGCTCAGGTTAAATGACATTAATGTACCTCACTTCAAATTCCAAAGTCAAATTCGAAGTACAAGAAGCCAAGTGGCCAGGATCGGGCTTTCTATCGTCAGACACTACCGCTCAGTGCAACATGGAGTTCCTTATCAAAGTCTTTCTGGAGTCAAACAAGGAGCTACTACAATATTCAAGACGCCGATCGCTTCGGTTTTGCCAACCGTTGTGAGCACCTTTGTGTTGATGGTAGACTGGTCTAGGAAATAAGACTTGAGTCGGCAATGTGGTCCTAATTGGACGACTCTGTAGAAGAGACGCGACCTGGATAAATCTCGACGTTGCAAGCATCACAGTACGGTAAGTTTAGTCGCTCAAGAAGAGGCATCTCGCGCAATCAAAAGAATCAGAAGCATAACTTGGTTCATCGATCCCAATACCACATTTCGGGGAGACATGGTGATTTAGCCTTAAAAAAGATGGCCTTCGTACGTAGAAAGAAACTCAAACAGCAACTTTATTCGACTCGACCCCGATCCCAACCTCTATACATGTAGATGGACTCACAGTTAAAAGTTGTAGCGAGACTTGATGTTCGAGAGGATGCTGCGCAGCAGCCAGCCGTCACCGTCCGTGATCGCGGTGGCCTCGTCCATCACGCAGGTAGGGTAGCCGGCGGGCTTGTTCTCGGCCACGTACATCTCCGGGAGACCGAATCCGTGACCCATTTCGTGCAGAATCACGTCCATTTCCGGTTCGTCAATTTTGTTTAGCATGTCGACCACCCAGACACGCTGGCCCCAGTCACCGCCCGTGCCGACGGCGTCCGCATCGAGGGTCGTTGAGTCGCCCGGACTATCTCCAGGCCTCGCGGTCGGCCACAAAGAAATATCGAACGGCTTACCCTTGCAGCCGCTCGTGTCTGCGCTAGCAGCCTGGCCCAGGTGCTTGTAGCACTCGTCGGGACACTGAGGGCTGCCTTCACTGTCCAGGATGCCCTCGTAGATCGTGCCAAGCGAGTCGTCGTCCCAGTCCATGATGGACTTGTCGCGCACGGCGAAGCCCACGACGGAGATGTCGATCTTGTCGTACGGCCAGCAGTCGTAGCCGGCTAGCCAACGGTTCCAAACGTTGATCTGCCTCTCGATCATGGCCTGGAACTTGGACGCCACCGCCTTGGTCAGCTTCTGCTTGTTGTCCCACCGCACGCAGTAGCTGAGATGGCCCTTGCCAGTCACGATCTGGTCGAAGATGAGGTTATTGAACGACGGGATGTAGCTCTCCATGGTATTTTTCCAGACCCAGTCCACGTCTTTGCGGGTGAGGCCCGTGGTGGGGTCGCCGGTGATACACTTGCCGCTGCCCGACGTGATCTTGCCAAAGGTGGCGTGGTTGACGGCCGAAGTGACGTTTTTGGCTCCGGCCGCCTGCGCGCTGCCAGCGGCGAAGGCAACCAGGGCAGTCACCAGCAGCTGCTTGGTGGAGAAGCGAGAGGAGTGGGCACTTGATACCATGGTGGTGGAATGAAGAATGAAGACTGCATCGAGTCAAGTGAACGGGGCCAAGGCCAGAGCTGTCGTGGTTTGCTTTTCGCTGTCCGTTTGTGGTGGAATTATAGTTCATATGGCAAAGCTGCTGCTTGTTAATAATACAGCAAACAACTAAACCTGGGAGGCTCTGACTTTATTGTCATTTGAGCTTCGCGCGTGCCAGGTGGTTGCGTCACACACTTTCAGAATAACCAAATGGTGGTGACGAAAGCAGAAGTAGATCATCCCCAGGCATACCTTAATCCGGAGGGCATAAACGCTGCACAAAGCGAGCGGAGCCGCAGGTGTACGAAACTTGTCCGGACGTGCATAGATACCAATTGAAACAGTGCGAATTTGTTACACTAGAAGGGCTACTGCAACACCCAGTCGGGGACAGCATCACGTGCCTTACGATTACATGTAATACATGTACCGCGGTATATGCATAATCGAGTCGATTATGTGTACAGGGGCCACAAAGCGACCGCTGACTGGTACATGTACTAGAGCTCTCAACGTTACCCGAGATTACGGTAGTTGCCGTGATAAAAGTAACGGCATTCGTTAAAAAGCGCGGAAAGATACCGTTATCTCCCCCTGGCTTGCATTGCGAGCTTCCCACTGGTCATTGAACACTGTTCAGTGAACAGTGTTCAAGAACTGCCAAGATCAGCGCAATGGACCGGCCGCCTTTGGCCTCTCCTTTCGGGTGGGCTTCCGCCTCCTCCCCGTTTCTGAGTCGACCACGCCACGTTGCTGGTGGCATTCGGGCTACCGACGAGCGGCAGACCCGTCGCTCTGAGATCTCACGCTTTCTTCCTGACGCTGAAGAATCTTAGTCATTGATACAGACACCGCTGAGGGCGCATGGTGAGGCGGTTGATGACAGAAGCCCATCAACTCGAACACGTCTTACTTTTAAAGAGGAACGACTTCCTGTTGACGTACGCCAGCATGTGTACGTATACCCGAGTCAGCAACGCGATCGAACTAGCAACGGACATACAGCGCCTCGAGTCGCACGTGCAAGTTCTTCGAGATATAGCTTCGTCACTAGCGACCAGGAGATAAGTTGCATCTATGCTGACGAAGCTGTGGGTCAGAAGCGCGTTGCACCGGAAGTTGCAAGCGCTCCACGAGTACAACGACCATGTCGTGATGGAGCTTCGGTATTTGAACGGGTCGTCGCGGGCCCCAGAACTCCACAACGCAATCGAACTCCTAAATCGGCTCGCAAATTGCTGCAAGGACGTGGCACAAAGTCATCTACACCACTTCATACTGGTCAAAGTGGTAAGGCTGCTGATTCGATTCAGGTTCAGTCTTCCTGCCCAAATTCCGCCGAATTCACAGATCTGCTGTTTCCGATGTACAAGAAGCGCAAGCCTGCACATTGGATTTTCATTCTTCTGATCTGCAAGGATGAGTACCGTCACATTCCGCAGGCCGATCGTCGATCTGAGCATGCACGCTGTGCGTATTGCACGAAATGTAACGCTGAAATTAAGTTCCAGCAGTCCGTCACGTCTTACGTCACACGACACATGAAGACTTGCCATAAGAAAGAGCTCCGGCAAGCCGAAAAAGAACTACGTGAGCAGAATCGAGGCCAGAAGCTTGTTCATCGAGAAATTGGCGACACTCCTTCTGAAGTGAGGGAATTGTGCAACCAAGGCGAGCAAAGCCGATGTGATGATCTCGCCATGATTTGGGTTTGTAAGTCAGCTCGTGCGTTTACTATCGTGGAGGGCAAGTACTTTCGGAAATACTCGCGACATCTGAATCGTGTTCGAGGGTGCATACGGGTTCCCATGGCTTGGAAAGTTCGTGAGCGAGTTGGAGTTTTTGCAGAGGATCTTCGCGATGTGCTGAAGAACGATCTTGGCCTCGAATGTGAGTTCTATTCAGCATCATCGGATATCTGGATAGGTCGCAACAAGGCTGCATTTATCTGCTTCACGATCCACTATGTGGACAGAGAATTTCGGATGCACAGCTGGGTACTTGAGGTTAAATCGCTGCCTGGTAATGGGGTCTCAAAAGAGAGAAGTGTGTGAAGTTTCTACGAGATGGGGCTTCAAATAGCCGTAAGGCTTGTGATATGCTTAAGCTAGGCTCAATGTCTTGCCTTGCGCATTGACTTCATCTTATTGTGGGCTCTGGAATTGTGAAAAAGCTGCCGACCTATCTGCCGAAATTCTGATGACAGCTGCTAAGACAAGCGAGGAGTTCGAGGCGGCGATCGAAGCTCAAGCTTCGGAGGAGGTCGATGCATTTATTTTGTCGGAGTGCGCAAATTCGAGGGCTGATCTGGACGAGCTTCGAGCCGTGGTGGAGCAATTTCGGAAGCTTGCCGTGTTCTTCAGCCGTTCACCGAAGGCAATGGAGCAGTTGACCTTGCTTCAAAAACATCCGCTGCAAACAATAACCGACTGCGCGACGCGTTGGAATTTTACTCATACGATGCTGGTGAGGATGCTCGACCTTCGACCGGCTCTTGACGATTTCGTTGAGTATGTTGCGTCCAGCGGTGAGTTTTCCGATTCTACAGCAGATCAGCCGACAGCCGAGCAGTGGTTTACGATTAAATGCCTTGTGGTTCTCCTCGAGCCTTTTGCTAGGGCCTCCAACGGTTTTGGCGGCGAAAAGTATCCAACCCTTGTCATGGCTGTACCTGTCCTTTGGTCTGTGAAGCGGAAACTCGCGAACGAGCACATTTTTGACTCGATTCTTCGGTCTGGTGGGAAGGAAGACTACATTCCTCGCTTATTCAGTCGGTTAGGAAGACTTACGTGAAGCTGTTTTCGGATCGCTTCATCAATCCGATCAAGACCACCATCAGATTCACAAAGAAGTCAGCCAAGAAGTCGATAAGCAGAACAGTGAACAAGGATAAGATCCCAGATGAGCTCATGTGGATTTCAATTCTGGATCCAAGATCATCTGAGCTAGCTAAAGTACTTAAGTCCGGCCGACGCCGAACAAGCGAGGGAGCAACTACTGAATGCTGCTGTCAAAATGGCTAAGCAAATTAACGCCGTGAGCGAATGCAGCGATGGAAATACTGATACGTCCAATTCAGCGCAACTTACGACACCGCACAAGGAAAATGTGGCATGGCTGACTGATGTTTTTGGCGGGGGCACCGAAGATTTTGTCGATGAACCGCTTCCGGTTGACGATGAGAAGGTAAGAGAGCGTTGCAAGTCTCGGCTGTTGGTGTACATGAGCAACGCCCACCACACCTGTCACAACAAGCGCACTACAGTGGTGGAGAGACAACCAAAAAGGGTGCTCGATCATAGCGGCCCTCGCGCGCAAATGGTTGGGATGTATCGCTACCTCCGTACCATCGGAGCGTGCGTTTTCAAAGAGCGGAAATGTAGTTACAACGAAGCGTTGTTCTTTGGCTCCCGATACGGTACGAGATGTCTTGTTTGTCAGCGAAAACTATGAGGAAGAGGACAAACACATTGCACCCTGTGGCGAAGAGCACGGCCAGTCCGCAGCTAGTGCATTTAGTGTGTACTAGGCAGGAATTCATAATTTTGCAGCCCACAACAACCTGTTTGAAACGTATTATACTTGAGTTGCAGAAGACGAACTTGTTCACAACATTGCTGAGCCACTACCACGATCGAACTCTTTCCACCATTGTCTACGAAGCGGCAAGATTACCAGAAATGGAGCGCAT
>JAHQIV010001173.1:0-13337 GCA_030463285.1 Phytophthora europaea
CCCGCGTCTTCCTGCTCCTCGACCCCGGCCGTAGCCACGACCTGCGGCAGCTCCCCGCCCTCCGTAGCCGCTGTTGCCATAGCCGTTGTTGCCGTACCCACCGCTTCCTCGACCTTGCCAGGGCGCGCCTTGAGTTCCCCCGCCTTGTTGTTGCTGCTGGGCTCCGATTGCGTTAATATCCACGCTCGCGTTCTCGACCTTGACCTCCAGAGCTCTCGCTACCTTGGCTTTGCCGGACGCCGCCTTTGTGGACAGCCCGTCTCCTTTCCCTAATTCAGCCACCATCATCAGAGCTTGGAGCGCAGCCAATGAAAGAGGGTCCTTCTTCGCCTTCTCTGCCAATCCGCTGACTACTTTCCCTTCCGTGTCAAAGTTGGGGATTCTGCTGCCGGTGAAGATCGGCCCCGAAAACGTGGAGACCGGCCAAGTACGGACCGCCAATCGACGGAAAAAACGGGGACGGACCCTAGCACGGAAGATCGCGGGTGCCCGCGACAAGGAGAAAGCCGAGTGTTCGGGCCAAGATGCTGCGCTCGGTCAACGTCGTGATGATGCTGATGGTGCAGGAAGGGTGAAGCGCAGGGGGACAATGCCCAGACGAGTGAAGAAGAAAGGAGAGACATGACTCTGATGAGTGGTATGGTGGGATTAGGCGAGGTGACGGCGACGGCCGTGTGCCCAACGGTCGATCCACGACCGGATGAGAATGAGTCGAGCGAGGTGACCAGTGAGGTGAAGTGCGCGACGACGAAGACGCACCTGCTGTCGTCAACGGTAGCTGAGTGTGGATCGGCTGTCGGCAGTGACGGGCTTTCTGCAGCGACCGCACGCCTGCATTATCCACCGATGCAGTAGTGCTTTTCCGACTGTACAAAATGCCACATGCTGTTTCGAATTAAGCGTAAATACTCGAGATACTTTCTGGAGCGACGCAAACGCACAGACTCCCCCCTTTTCAGCAATTCCGAAGTTGTCCCCCACGGTTGGTGGTCGCAAATCTTCCTCCAATGCAGGTTCTAGTAGCTCCACTACTTGGGTATTTCTGGGCTCATCTACGACTTGCATGTTCATATGAAGCGTTGGATCTGAATCGATACTTCCAACCCATTTCCGCAACCTGTCAACTTCTAATCCATTTACCGCAATCCACGTCCTTGATGCTTTAGTTTGCCTCAATGCAGAGTCACTGCCATTGCCACATATCGATTCATCCCGGTGGATCATTGAAGCTGCTATCCTATCAAATAAGTTATGATCCACACACTGCTTTACCGTACCCGCTAATGTTTCATTTGGTTTTGCAATAGTAGGGCACCTTATAGGATCGACATCGCTTGACTCCAACACTACGGTTTCATCACCTTCAAGATCGTGAAACGCAACAAGGTTGTCATTCAATTCAGCATCTTGCTCACTTGCGTCACCCAGGAACGAATCCACAAAAATCCCGTCATCCTCCGAATCATCGCTATCGTAGCTGAATTGAAACGCCTGGGGGGATAGCGGCGAACAATCACCACTATCCGCTTTGTCTCTTCTCGCATAGTAATCACTCATATTAGCCATGATTTCTCGCACGAAAGAAGATCTGTTCTCTTTCCACCCAAGATACGCATTTACCCACCCCTCTGGAGTATTTAGTTCTGGCCCAAGAAGGTCTTCAGCACTTCGAAAAGGGCAGAAAAGCGTTAGACAGCGGATGCAAACTCCGCCTTTTTGTTCAGAGAAATATCCTCTTTCCACTGTGGAATTTGAAACCCAGTTAGCATTGGAACAACCTCTTTCACGCGAACAGCGACACAATGTGAACTGTACAGTGGATGCTCCTCCAGATACTCCAGATCTATAGATGTTCCCGCTCGTTTCTGGCGCCGATAGCACTTCGCCGTAAATTCATATAAACTTGCATCGCTAAATGCAATCGGTCTGAACAAGTAGTCATCGAGCGGAGATGCCGTATGAAACATACTACCCCGTTCGATATCTGCGGGCCCAGTAGCTTCCACTAATCCAGAAAAAACGACAGGAGCTTCTTGAAAAAGCTCAGCGTCGCGTTCGTCAAGCTAAAGCGAAGCGTGAGATGTACGAAGGTGCTTCGTGGGCTACTGACATTTCCAATGGGGTTACTACAGTCCCTAAGAAAACGACTGCAACAATCCAAACTGATGCGAGTGTTGGCCCTGATGAAGCTATTCCAAATGAAGTGAAGCAAAATCTGAATGATATTATTGATCAGGCGATTGCCCAATCAGACTTAAAAAAAAGTGTGAGTGATGAAAACTCCGTAAAAAAACCCCGAGGTCTCAACTAGTCCCGAAGTAAATGTTAAACCGATGATGGTCGATATTGACGTCGAAGCAAAGCCTTCGGTAAGTGATGTAGATGTATCAGCAACACCTTCAGTAGTTGATATTGGAATCAGCAACACTCCTATCATGAATGCTGCTATGGTTGGTGAAGATGCTCCTGATATTACAGAAAACTATGCATTTAGTGATGAGGATAACGTTAAAATCGAAGAACAGAAGCGACCAAAACAAGCGGTTGGTGAAATATATGAGGTTTATCCAATTCTTGCAGACTTACGCATTCATCCTCTTGCGTCTAACGGTCGTCAGATAACGAAATATTACATTGGTAAAGATGCCAAGACATACAGTATTAGATTGAACAAGCTTGTTTTAGTTCCAAGCATTGATTGGTCAGAGACATATGACCATATTCGTGTGGTTCTAACTAATGACGTTCGTTTTCTCAATTACATCAATCAGAAACGAGAGCGCAACGAAATGGGAAAAAGGATATAAATACTCCCGAACAGATATGGTAATATACTGGGTCAAAGAAGAAAAGAGTCAATGCATCAGACGGGGATATTGCTGATCGTACCAAACAAAGACTTGAGGACAGTTTTCTCTTTGATAATTCAAGTTAAACAACGTCTGATCAAACTGATAGCAAAATCAAACTGTTTTTGGATCATTAGTAAAAATATTCAACTACTTGAATCCAATGGATTAAGAAAGAAGATTGTTCCTATTCTTAATGGACCAAAAAAATCATCTCCAATCGATAATGATGGATACGTTTGGGTTGATGGAAATTCAATTAGCGTCTATGGAAAAGAAAGCGATAGGGCTAAGTCAGCTATCAATAAAAGGGTGAATTGGCAACTCACCCTTCAATCATTTATCAATATGGTCAGAGCGAAAGGCCTTGAGTTAGAAATAATAGGTGGTAATGACGAGGAAATTGACTTCAAGGAATTCACACCAGTCGATGGGGAAGCGAGACAGGAACCATGAGTGGCATCGATGAAGATATGGATCAAAAGCTGAGCAACGCGGACAATGATGCTAAAAGGATATTGGCTGATTACTATACACAGCTTCATTCGAGGGATATTGAAATACCTTTCAGGCTAATACCAGTGGTAGATACAAAAAATGGAGTAAAACCGCATCCTTCATACTATTTTGGTCAGCCAACTGAATCCAGACCTTTAAATATCATGACGATAGATAAATATAAAAAACATAAGCATGTATCTGGTGAAGCTTGGAAGGGTTTGATGAGAACTATCAAATGGATGAATACATTTACATCACTACTTGATTGGTTTGAGGATTTGGATAAATACCTTAATGATGATGAATATCCATCCCCATCAAATGATGAAGAAGCAGCTAAATTGGTTGAAGAAAAGAAATTGAACGAACAAAGACGTAAAAACCTTGATGATAACCTCGAAGCATTAAATGATGCGATACTGAAGTCTGTTCATGATATCAGACGTCAAAGTATCGAGGAATACGACCATGACGAAACTCTGCAAAAGCTTCATGATGACTCGGAGGCAGCTTTTCAGGCGTATGGTGAAGCTCAGAAGCGCTATGAAGAAGGTAAGGAAGCTGTGAGGGGATCTAACTCAAAATCAGCGAGATCAGCACTGAAGGCAGCTACAGCAGCGATGCGAGCTACAAAGACTGTATTCCAATCAAAGGCTAAGAGATATTCTGACGCGAGTCAAGTTTCCGGTAGTGGATTGAAGGGACGTGGTCTTAGAGGCGCGGGTGTTGCTCCATTGGAAGATGTAGTTCGTCGTGGTCGTACGTACAATCTCAATGAGATTCAAGGATTAGCAACACCGTCAGCATATACCTACAAGCAGCTCGGTAGCAAGTATATTCGTATCCCTGACTTGGATGCTAAGACCCTTGTAATCGTTCAACCAAACCGACGCAAATGTCGTCCTAAGTGTCAAATTAGTGATAGCCTTCAATCTATGATTAAAAATCTCGTCTATAAGCAGCATA
Source organism: Phytophthora europaea (assembly GCA_030463285.1). Lineage (NCBI taxonomy): Eukaryota > Oomycota > Peronosporomycetes > Peronosporales > Peronosporaceae > Phytophthora > Phytophthora europaea. The sequence continues at coordinate 4,317 of JAHQIV010001173.1, forward strand.
TCGATCAAGCCGCTTACAATAAGCTCAGTATTGATGATAAAAAGCTCTTCAAGGAGATCCTTGCGATCACTCATCTTCAGTACAATTTTCATGATAAGCTCACGGACCCATTAGAGACACTTCGAGCTGAGTATGATAAGCTGAAAGGAGAGGTGGAGTTAGGGAATGACAATCCGAGCATCATCAAGCAGCTTAAGTCTCTCACTGTGGATATGCACAGCAACCGACTAATTGACGATAAAGAGTTAAAGGAAATTATCACGCGCCTATTATAAAAACATGTTTTTCTTCAACCCCCGCATTATTTCCAGTTCAGGTGGTAGCTATGGCGATAACGCTGATCTCAACGTCGCCGAGCTTAAAGCTATCATGAAGAATCTGATCATTAATGATCGTCCCCAGAAGACTCAGGCAGCTGTGTGGGCAACTGACCTTGATAAGTCTATCAGGAAGGTGGATGCATCGACTCAGACAGAGGGCGGTCGCGTCTGGGCTTACCAGCCGAAAAAAAAGAGACTAAAACTGTGACGACGTTTGCCATCTAAGCAATACCAGACCTAACTGCTCTGTTCGCCATTCCGCGATATATACTATTTTTTTTCTCTCCGACATGTATCTCCATTATTGCATCTTCCCCCGTCTTCGCGTCTCTGATAGGGACGAATGCACTATCTCCGAGAGCTACGATCTGATCAGCATGCATGATTGTTGATCCTATCACCTGTCCCGGTTCATTAGTAGTCAAATCGTTTTTGAGCTCTTTACTTGGTATGCAACCCATGGTTATATTATTACCAAAGATACTTCTTAGAAAACCAGTCGGTTGTGTATTTTTTATCATTATTTATTGGTCCATGTCGTTTGTAGTATCTTTCTCTACGCTTCTTATCCTTGTGGTCATACTCTTGATATGCTTTTAGTGTCGTACGATCTCGATACTGTTGATAAGGCTCACCACTCCGCTTAATAGCACCAAAAGATACAATTCTACCATCAGCAAACACAGCATCATATTTCTTATCCTTATGAGTTGTAGCGCGGAAATTATAAGCTGAACTCATGTTTATACTTACTCTGAGATATTGATCGTAGTTCATCTACTTGCCCCTTAAGATCTTCAATCTCACCCAACAGATGTTGAATCATTTTCATATTATAAGCACTAATGCGGCTGCAGACAACGTTAAGTTGCGTTTTGGCATGTTCAAGCGATGGATCGTCTCCCTCTTAGATATCATCGCGATAGAAAACACTGATTAAATCTGTTAGATGGGCTGAGACGAGATCCTGAGCTATGAGACCAACTTCTTGACCAGGGCGATTCTCCGATTCCATCCAGTCGTATAATTTGACATCACAGCTATCGTAGAGACGTTTTACGCGATCGATCGGATATGGTTGGATGTTGCGTTTCAATCGTCGGTCGCTGGTCATTGCCATGGCTGTGCATGAAATATATCCTCCGAATATAGCACTCACGCTGTACGTTATTGGGCCCAGTGCTGATTCTGTAGCTCCGCTATCTGTTCTGAGGCGATACACGGTCGTCCCTCCTGCTCCGAATACAAAATTGTTGCTGCCCGGGACGTGCAAAGCAGCGGATGGACTTGTAGTCCCTATCCCGAGGCGCCCTGTCGTAGCTAGCATCACTGCCGTAGCATCGTTAATACCAAAACGAAGGTCATTGTTAGTTTTGTTGCCTATCCACGTAGCCATCGCTGCGGTTGCACTTGTTCCATTATGAACCTCAACCTGAAATTGGACGGGAGTCAGATTCGATCCCGAGAAAGTAAGCATTCTGGTATAACTGCCATCAAGAAAGTCCAATCCACTACCAGTGATCGAAAAGTACTCATTCGTAGGCGTTGAGTTTATACCGAGCTCCGTCAGACTACCTACTGTCGTGATGTTCGATTGATTGCCATAAGCCAAAAACCCATTTAAAGCTCCGCTACATGTGATATCACCTGTTGTAGAAATACTTGCTGCTGATATAGCGCCAATACCACGTATGCTCCCTGTTGACCCAAGCACCAATGCTTTGCTATTTGTTGCGGAACCAGCTGTAGCTCCTGCCCATGCGTTTATCTCATTTGCTGATGCGGTGATTGCAACCCCTCTTAGCTGAAAGGTAGTAGGATTGATATTAAGAGTTGTTGCATTCATCGTCTGCGTTTCAGTTTTGGATACAGTATCGCATATCAGCGTTGGCGTTGCCATTGAGGTAGACCCAGTGGTCGTCCCCGAGCAAGTGAGGTTGCGAATACCGTTAAAGCTTTCGTCGAGTTCAATACTACCGCTTGAGAGACCCAGCTGCTCCTTCTGTGATGTTGATGTAATAATTTTGATTAAACGTGATCCCAGCGAACTTGAGAGATGGAATGTCAAGACCTGTCCTCCAGCGCTTAAGGTCAGACTGCTACACGAGATATATACCACTGATATTACCACCTGTCCCAGGAACCAGTGCGACCCCAGGAGTTGCAATCCCTTGAGTAATTCCTGTAAGATAAGTTAAACGATAGTCATTTTTACTTAGATTACAGTGTTTGAGCGTAATCATAAGTGAGATAGCCACCGGCATCCAACGTCAGATAGAATGCGGGGTTATAAATCGGTGATTGGAAAATTGGTTGCGGATATGAAAAACCTGAACTCATCGTTGATGTTTTTGTCTCGAGCTATATAGATCAAGTGATTAAAGACACGATCATGAGTGCTATTTCTGACTTCGGTGGTTCTCTACCGAAAAAATACAAGTCAGCCGCTATGGGTGATATCCCAGCGCTTGACATTAAAAAGTTGTTTAGAATGGTGGTCCTTGGACCATCGTTCAGTGGGAAGAACAACCTATGTATGTTCATTTTCAAGCATTCTCCTCACGTATTTGCTCATTTAACGGTTATTGCTCGTAATGCTCATCAAGAATTCGAGTAAGTTGGATGGATTTATTACGTTTGCTGATCCCGATACTCCGCCAAGTGTTGATCAAGTGCGGCATACTCCAATCAGTTCTAACAAGCCTGAGCTCGTCATCATAGACGACTACAGCAACGATAAGCTACTTCAGAAGAATCTGTTCTCACATTACTTCACCAGGGGTCGTCATTTCAAATTGAGTACCATATTCCTAAGCCACAGCTACTTTGCGACCGATAAGGTAATTCGCTTGAATTCAGAGTATGTAGCGATCCTAAAGGCCAATGCGAAGCGTGATCTTCAGATGGTTGTCAAAGACTTCAATATCAAGGGCGTTGATGAACGATCAATCGTCTATTACTACAATAAAGCCACGGAGCGCAAAGGATAGATGTTGTTCATAGATTCCGTTAAAGGCCAAATCAGGTACAACTTCGACAGACCAACCGTGATTGAAAACTAAATCAAATTTATTAATCAGAATTGTGGTTAGAATCATATACTAACAACGATGGCGAGCTTTTTGAAACTCGATAGTACTAATCTCGTTCAAGATGGATACAATTCAACTTGGAAATACTCATTCCCTGGCTCGGCAGCTGACTTCCGTGATATAGTTTGCGCTGTGCAAAGCATTAGCATGTACAACTCCGAATATAATATCGATGCTGCTCAGTTCTGGAACAACGGTTTCTAAATCGAAGTACCTACAGCTGCTACAACTAGCATCGTAAGTGTTAATCTCTTGGATGGTATTTATCCGTACGCTGATATCAATCGGAGCATTCAGACTGCTCTCGTTAATGCTGGGGCGTACTTAATCAATCTGTCAGGTGAAAATGTATTCTATATCCAATACTCAGAGAATAGCGTTTATTACGCTGCTCAGTTTGATTTCTCTCCAACTCCAACAACTTTACCGACGGTCGGTGGTACTTGGACAAGACCTGCTACAGGTCTATACTCCTCTGGTGGTACTGGATTACCGACTACTACACGTGTTCCGCGTCTAATCATCGATAACGCTGAGTTTGGAAAAGTAGTTGGACTGACTGCTGGTACGTATCCTTCTACCTCAGCGACGGTTCCAAGTGCTCAGCTCTCGAATATCATTCCTCAGATTCACCCTACATCATCATACATTGTTCGTTGCGATTTGATTAAAAATAGTATTTACAATCAGAATAACCAAAAGTTCAAATTCCGCGATAATTCCGTCTCAATCATGCTCCTGCTGAGATCAAAAAAATATGCACTCACAGGTAATTAATTTTTTTTGCTTCTCACAATCTAAAACTACCTCCTCGGCGCTTAGCGCGAACAGCTGCCATACGATTCTTTGCTTCTTGTGAACCCTTAACAGGTCGCTTACTTTTAGCGACGCCGACGCCGTAGCGACGGCGGACTTCACAACGCACCGATTTGATAAGTGTTTCGTGTTCCGGCTTCGTTGCTTTGCTTAGTAGGTATCTCTCAGCTGCATCTACTTCATCCGTGAGTACTACTTTTCTCTTTGCGTAGCCAAGAGCGGATTTAGCTGCCTTCTTAACGTCAGCTAATGAGACACGACCTCCTTCCTTTTCCACATCACTATCGCTGTCATAAACACCGATGCCTGTCATAGAACGGATGGCTGCTCGCGCTGGGATAGCTCCCTGAGGAGCCCCGAGAGCGGTTGCGAGGGCTGGTACAGCCATATCTGCTGCGCGAGACAATAGTCCTGAGTTCTTCGCGAACTTAAAGGTGGATTTAATACCTCCCCAGACCTTAGACCAAATAGATCCCCCTTGGGCCCTCTTATATCCTTTCTTGACTTCGTGTCGTGTGATGTCGAGTCTTACACCACGTCCAACCTTACGAGCCTTAACAGCTTTTTCATAAGAAGCCGGGTGAAGGTGAATTACAGAGCCACTACCCTTGAGTTCGTTTGCTGTTAGTGAAAGCCTACCGGTCTTGAAAGCCTTGCTTAGCTTTCGGGCGGGTACATCGCTTGAAATAGTTAGTTCGCGGTACATTGTTGCTATATAGCTTGGAACATTTTTATGAAAGAATTTTTAAATTCAGATCTTTGAAACGATTTAATAAATTCATCTTATTTTTTTGCTTGCAATATAACCAGAGCATACAGAATGGACCATAGTAATCACCATACGTACCTTGGTATTGCTTGGGATTGTATTTCCCGATACCATACTTAGTTGGGGTTGCCTCGCCCATACTATCAAAATACTCACCATCATTGACGGCCATCCAGTGTCCTACATCCATATCAGGTTGTCGCAACAAAATCAGATATGTACCTTTCTTCGGGAGTGGCTTTGTTATCTCACTTGACTCAAATATATCATCCAGATGTACATTCAATGGCTCTGCGAGTTCAATAAGATCATGGTCGCTGGTAATGGGCTTGATAAAGTGAGACATAATAATTAATTTGCGCAAAGTATATTAGGATCCATATAGAATCAACGATGAGTGAAACTCAACTATCCGACCAGTATTTGTACGAGAGCTCGCTAAAGAGCGACCCGGAGATCAAAGTATCCTCCAGCAAGCGCACGCCTTTCGTCATTGACCTGAACCAGGGTTCTTACCAGAATGGTGTTATCACGATTGATGCTAGGGCTCAACGTAACGGTTCTGAAGGATTTGCTTCGCTCCGTGATGCATACATCATGCTTCCATACAAGGTCTCATTGAAGAATGGTGGTACTGCCCAAATTGCTGCTGCCAATCGTCTATGTACTACCTTGAAGTGCGGCAACTGGAATGTTATTGACTCGATGTCGCTTGAACTAAATGGTAAGACCATTGTCTCTATGGCGGATTACAAGCTTTTCTGGAACAACGTCCGCGCTCAGACTGGATACAGCCCTCAGTATGTTGAAAAGTATGGAGCTGAGTCTTTCCTATTCCCTGATGCCGGCCAATCAGTACTTTACAGCGCTGCTGCTGCTACAGCTGGTGATGCTTACTCTAACAACACCGCATTCACCAGCTCGCTCGGAGTACAGGCTCAAGGTGGAGCAACTATTCCTAACGATGGTTTTGTTAAGCGATCACTATCGAACCCTCCTACTTCAGGTGTCGATTTCTCAACCAGTTGGCCTTCGGTTGGTGGTGTTTCTGCTTCTACAACCATTTCGAATCAAACCGCTCGTGGTGCCTTCGTAGCTGGTGCTTCTACGGCCAATGCAATCATGGGTATCTGGAACGACATGCTCAAGATCAAACTAGCGGACTCTTCCGTGAGCTTGATCTCATGGCTAACCCTCAGATCCGACTACGTTTCCGTGTGAATCAGAGTACTGCTGTAGTTGCTATGGATGCTTCTAAGAATATGTCGCTAACTTCTACTACCCTTGCCTCTGGTAATAATTGCCCTATTATGATCGCCAGCGCTGCTATAGGTAATCCTATGGCGAGTTTTCTTGCTACTTCTGCTGGTTTCATCGTTTCTTGGGGTGCGGTTGTTAATGCCCTTGAGCCCACTATTGATGGAACTTAAATGCCTTTCATGACTGCTCGCCTCTATGTACCTTTTGTACATCTTGAGAACCTTCAGGCAATCATTTCCAAGCCTGTCAAGAAGGTTCGATACAATGACTGCTACGCTCAATGGTTCTACCAGCGTGCCGGTATTGGTAAGCAATCGACTCAGTTCAATGCTTCTTTCGACCTACAACTATCCGCGAGTGTTAAGAATGCTAAATGCGTTGTAGTACTTGCTTTCGCTGAGCAGACAAGCAGCTTCGCAACCGCAGCGGTACGGGAATTCCAGAGCTCCTTCGATTCGGCTCCTTGGACGCTACAGCCAGGTTCGTCGATTCGCAACTTCAATGTTCGCATCGGTTCAACGCAGGTATTCGATATCAGCCATGACTATGACTTTCACCACTTCACTAACGAGATTGCTAAGATTGGAGCCATTAATGGTGATTTGACTCCTGAGCTTGTTAATGGACTACTTGACTACCAGACATGGTCGTTATCTAACCGTATGCTTATCGCTGATATTAGTCGCCTAACGGAGAGCGATGTACCTCAGTCGATTCAAATCCAGGGTACCAACGCTGGCTGTCAAGGTGTAAATCTACTTGTTCTTGTAATCAGCAAGCAGGAGCTGAGCTATGATCGCCTAACGGGTGAGGTGCTTGACTTTACCACCGCATAGGTTCTAAATACGATCTTTTGAAACAAAAAAAACCTTTTTTGTCTCTTACTTAAGTTCCTTGAGTAGCTTAGGACATTTCTCAATCACGAATTCACTCTTGCGAAGCCAGTCGATGTAATTTGAATCCATATGACTGATCTGTTTGAGAGTCTTACCACGATATTTCCCCCAAGTCATCATATACGAGTTACCGTTATTAAGAAACTTGGAATGTAGGAATATCTTGATTTTCCTCACTAATATTTAGACTCAGCAAAACTGTACGAAAACTCGGACGGCTTATGCCGATGCGAAGGAGATTAAGGAATTACGCGAGACGGTCGTAAAGCTCGAATTTAACCTGCACCAGACGCTGACTGCCACTGTGATGAGAGATTCGGAGAGGAACCGGGCCGGCTGTATAAACGAACGTCGACGTGCTCAACGTGAAAAGCTACGTTGCCTAGTAGCGAAACAGCTGAGAGAGGAGCTCCAACACAAAGTCAAAGAAGCGCGTAAAATTATTAGTAGTGTTTTCCTCTGCACACGCCAAGTTCGTGCAGTGGAGCAGACTCAAGCCAGTATTCAACAGCAGCTCACCCATTTGATGAATAATAAACAGTAATAGAAGAAGAAAAACAATTCACGTGGTTAGTTTTACAACGAGTTGTCAACACCCACTCGCGGAATCGGATGCTCACATAGTGTTCGCTGCTCTCGCTGGCCAGGTCCGTCAGACGTCCTCCGTCGCCACCGAACAAGACAAGCTGTAGGCCTCCACAAAGGTAGCCGGAACTCTCGTCCCTATTATATTATCAACGCCTACAGTCACCAGGTCTTCGCCAGCCCACTGAAGGCTCCAACCACAGCTCTTGCACGCTCTTCAACAACGGGTTGCTGGTCTCGCTCAAGGCCCTCTCTCCTTGGGCTACTACCTGCACTCCGCCTACTCTTTCCTCGCGCTCTTCGCGCAGTTCACCAGCTCCTTGGGGCCGGCTGCTCCTGCACTTCCGTCAAAGCCTCTCACATCAACACAGCGTGTAGCCCGACCAGACCGCTCCCGGTTCCGGCTCACACTCCGTTCGACTTAGCGAGGCTCGGTGGTCAAGCCGACCTGCCTCTACTTCGCCCTGCTTCTCTCCTCACACATGCAGAGGCTCGAAAACCCCTCCGCCTCCTTCTGCTCTTGACTCGCTCTCGTCACACAATGGGCACCCCGAAGAGCGTCCCGCGCGACCAACTGTTGACTGATTCGCGTTGCTCTGCTGTGCTCCGCGTCGCAAATTTCGTTCTTCCTCTCTGTTGCTCGCTCCTCTCGTCGATCTCGCGGTGGCTAAGGTGACTGTTCGCCACAAAGATTTCACTTGAGCGGCTCACAGCGCTCTCTGGCTTGATCTCTCGACCTTTTTAGGAGGCAGCCATCTGCTCTCGGTCCCCTCGTCTTCACGTCGTCCTCCTGATGCTCGTGCTCCGCACAATGGTCCTCTGCATGCTCCAACCTGTTACAGTTTGATTGCATCTCTGGACCAAGAAAGGTGATCAGCGGAGGCACTTTTCGGACCCAAAGTCACTTCACGACGAGGGCCGCTTCGGCCTCAGAGCTTGGGCTTCGGTGCTTTGGCGCGTGACCGCGCAGGTCAGACAATCGGCGCGGTTACAGTCTTCAAGACTTAGGCTTAGACTGTCTTGGCGCGTGACCGCACCGCAGTTCGTTGAGACAATCGGCGTGGATGTGATGCAGCGCGGCGCCGACGCGCTGGCCCAAGGATTTCAGAATTGGAGGTCATCACGTAACTATGTACTAAAAAGGGAAAAATTGTTCGAACAGTTCGAGCGATTGAAGTTTTCGTGTGGTGAGCGTTGATGTACTTCCGCACATGCAAGGCACAGGTTCTTACCGCATTTCGCATGTAGAGGAACACACCCCATGTCATAGGCTTAGGTTAATT
>JAHQIV010001174.1:0-13331 GCA_030463285.1 Phytophthora europaea
AGTCTGTTAGTCTTCCTCTGACACTAAGCTACGGCAGCCCCGCTGCAGATCATGCACATCAATCGCGGGAAACCGTGAGAAAAATAACTCGATCATGTGCGGTCGAGGAATGTGCAGCTCGAGTTTCTCGATCGTATCCTTTCCATCGACAACTATCTTGCGGTATCTTGATCTGATGCTATCATTGTCGGAGAGTGTTGTTTCCTTGCTGGATATATTCTTCTTGGGTTTTCTGTCTGCCTAACGGAGAGTGTACATGCGACTGCGTCAAACATAACTATACTAAGGTGCTAAGTGCGTTTCGCGATTTGAGCACACTGTTGCCAAGTAGGACGTCTCCTCTGTCGATTGAGCAATCGAACGTCCCCAGATTCAAATTTCCAGCCAAGGGGCAACCGTCTAAACTATTATCTCATTTTGAGAAAAAATCTCGAAATTTTTGGGGGCTGTTTAGGGGGGCAAATCACCCCGAGGAATCGATTGGTGACGGTCCCATTGGTTAATTGGATCTCCTTCCCATTCAAAAGTGCCCCTTTCCCCCCAAAACAAATACGGGGTCTACCCTTTCGGCAAAACAGAAAAACGGCTGTATCTTGAAACACCCGTTAGGTTCGGTTTTGGTTCGCACAACTTATAGGCGCGATATCTCGATAACTCTAAAAGCCGCTGTAGTATCATTTGGTTTGACGCAATCTCACATGTCTTGCTGCGTCGGCGCTCCTCTGACGTATACTCTAAAACTGCCGCGCACTAGGGCATTTCGATACCATTCTTCTTGTGCTTATTTCAGAAATTATTTTGTCGCTCTCTTAACCATACCCATGAAGTGTATGCCCAGCAATTCTTGGACCTGGATCACCATCTTGATCCATGCGAACGCGCTATCACCGACTACAGTATGTCCTGTACCCTTGTAGTGCTCGTGTAATAGCAGTGCCTTCACCAAACTGACGATGATAAAACTTTTTTCGCTGCTGGTGAGCATTCTCCATCAACGCCAGGCCCAACACGATTCCAGTGTCACCATCGGCAAAGGCTTTAATCTCAGCACCGTGACTAACTGGCTTTCGGGGAAATTTTGTTTTTGTGCGGGATTTCGTTGTGATAGTAGAGAGGTTTCGCAACTTTCCCACTCCTTTTTCAACACGCACTAATAAAATCAAAGAGATATCCGTTAGGATTTGGTTTCAAATATGTGGGAATAGGTCTTGTTTCCCGTATACTCGCCAATGCTACGGACAAACTTGCTATTCCCACACACGAGAACCTCCAATAGGGTATGAGTTGATTAGGAGATTTTATGCGGGAATGGGAATGGGCCGCACTGCGAAACCATTCTAGTGCTTGTATTCGAGCCCATTCCAGCTCGACATACACTCGCCTACCACCAGCATCTCACCAGGAGAAATGCCACGTCTCCTTAGCTCCGTAAATGCGTCTACTAGAGGGTTGGGCTGGTAGTGCGTTCTTATAATGCTACGTTTTTAAACGTAAAATGAAAAAAATGCAATTCCTCATCTCCTGCGCGCGACACATACATGTTTGTGCTTAATCCTTTGTTCAATCGCGGAACCACCCACGGGTTTCTTAGTAACTATCCGTAGGGGAAGGTTCCCGGAATTCCGACCCAAAAGGGTCAAATATCAATCAAAGCACTCTCAATCAATCTAGCGAGCAGGCTTGGCCATTACCACCGCCACCAGTCTAGCTTTTTCGGTCGCTGCAGCAGCCCCCCCCGCCCCCCCCCCCCGTACTCACGGTAAAATTCTGCTGCTGTGGCGCCGATGTAGCTAGACTCTCGGTTCACAACTACTTGCAACCATCTACGCCGCCCGCTACTTCAACCGTACGACCATACAAACAAGGTCGGCCTGATGCTATCGTCACCATATATAGCAGTACGTGTATTTAATTTTACTGTAGCCAGCGATCTATCCGGTGACAGCGCTACTAGAATACAGCGCGCCATTTTTGAGTCTGAATCACATCGCACTACAAACGCACGCACGAATAAAAATTATTTAAGCGGGCCGTATACTGTTTTCGTACATTTCGCTACGCAAGGCTCTAACTAAGAACATGTACACCCACTCCGAACTCGTCAAACTTATATCTGCGTAGCTTTGACATCGCATAACCTGTCACATTAGATACTAAAATGTGTTTTTATAAGGGACTACTCTTGAAGATTGTATTGATCCACTAAGTTACGATTTTGTGGTCCACATATTTGAATTAATCCCCTAAGGGCTGTCCGTACAACGTACTCCGTTGCACTACCAGGAAAAACCTCTTATAGGGAACTATGTGTCAACCGGCACAACAATGATATCGGCCAGCGAGAATGCAGTGCTGATCTCCTCGAATGCATGACGACTCATGCCATATTTTTTCTCCAAAGGTCAGATGTGTACTAATTTACCACTCAGTCATATCATGATTCCATTTAACACGTAGAGGCCTTTCGCGTGGCTCAATTGCCAAATTACAATATAACGTAAAAGATCGCCCTCCGAAATCGAACGCTTGTGGCGACTTTGAAAGCTGTGATTCGTGTATGCAACCGTTATTGTAGAGTCTGAATTGGGTAAAACAAATATAAATATTTTACAGCGCTACAAACACCGAGCTGAAGTACATCAGGCCAATGTATTGTTGCTCTACGTGTAACATGATCGACAACATATTTCAGAACATCAGAACATGGAGACCATAGACGCTCATTTGCAAACACAGCTCCATCGACAAGTTCTGTAATGCGACACACTGCACCATAGCGCGTCCTCAAAAGTCCTGATCTGCAGTTCGCTCTGACCATCTGCCTGGGCCTGGTGGTAGACTGTCATCCGCAACTGCACATAAAGGGTAGCCACCAGTTCTTATCAGGATTCGCTGATGAATATGGGGTCACAATCCGAGACGATTGAGCGTGAAGTGCCATAGATCACCACAACCAGGTAAGCAAAGCCGTGGCCCAGATCCGTGGCGCTAGCCGTCTTATTTGTAGGTAGGTCATGGGCTCGCTTGCTGAAACGGCATCGGACCACGCAAATGACATCGTACCCGCCCGACATCGGCAATCCTGTCACCAGATCCATTGAGATGTCGACCCACGGAGCATCTGGAATTGGCTAGGGCTGTAGCAAGCATTTCTGGCACTGATTTGACATGCTACACATGTACGTCTCTCAGGTACGAACAAAATCCTCCACACTGGATCGCAATCCAGACCATTCAAAAGCTTGTCAAACTCCCAAATAAGTCCGAACCACCCCGGATGAGCCACAGTCGCTTCATCGTGGTGCTATGCTGACGGGTGTCGCTTCAAAGCGACACCCGTCAGCATAGTCGCACCTTGAATATTTGTTGTACTGCACGAGCACGTTCAGAAGTAGTCGATTGCCATGCAGTAGGAGAACGCGCTTGGCTTGGTCGTCATACACCACAGTAGGAGGCAGATTCCGGGCCGGAATCCGGAAAGCTACCATACGTTTTGACTAGAGCACATAGCTACGCCTGATCACCTACACTACGTCATTATCCATTCCGGGCGGTTTTTTTTTTGGAATGACACAAACAAACAATTCAATGAATTGACGTGTCAATTCAAATTGTTGTATCCAAGGCCATTCCTTCCTCTAACTCAGTGTTTCGTGGCGGAGCAGCGACGGCGGCGGTCCCAGCGACGACGACGAAGCGGTGAGCAAGTGCAGATTCGACGACGAAGCTGCACGCAGACATGCAGCGGGCGGGCATGGGGGAGGTGGACTAGCAGCGGGGGAGGGGGGAGGGGCATGAGGTGTGTTGACTAGCGATAGGCGGCGAGCGGCGTAGAGGTGGGTACGGGGTATCATCAGCTGTGCTGTCCGATACTGCGTCTTTGGGCAACATCGGACCTCTCCGTTTTCCTCAACAGATTTTTGAACAGGCGAAAGAACAACTTCGCAACCTATAGGGGCAGCTGAAGCGCTTCGGCCATCATGGTAGCCTTGATGGAAGTTTCAAATAGTCTGACTTTGTCGACGTACACGCGAAGTTGCTGAACAAGAGCCTCGGTAACGCCGACTGTGACATCACGAAGGACCCGACAAATAATATGCTAATGCTACGCTGGGTGGACCCATTCACTATTCTGAAACGCGTAAACAACAATGCGTACGAGCTACTACTGCCGGCGGTTAATTAATTGTATGATATCTCCAATATCGACCAGCTGAAGCTCTCTTTAGGATGTACCGACAACCACACAAAAAGCCGGGGAACACAAAACCCGGGACTTTGCCAGCGTCCCATAGTAACATTTTAGCCAACGAAAATGAACATAGCTTATAATAAATTACCAATCGCTTTTGTTAAAATTTGGTTGGAAGAGAGCAATTTGAGAGCGCTCCCCGCTCATTTTTCAAGCCACCATGGGGAGGAAACAGCGGGGCTACCCGGTCAAGGTCAAGCTGGTAGCCATACGGCTCGTCGAGCTCGTCGGGCTCCCTGCCGCCGTTGAGCACCTAGGGTACCCACACGGTACTGCGCACGGCTGGTGGCAGGCGCGAGCCAAGCTCCGAGCCTTCAAGGGGAACATGTTATCGAAGACCACGAAGGAGCAGGGGGGAAAGGAGAGCTTTCCATTCACTCCTGCCCTCATCACCTTCATGAACGACACACGCCGCGACGAGGATGTAAGTTTCTGTGCGTTGTTTTGCTGTATTATTGAGTTAGTAGTATCTAATGGTTTGTGACTGTTTATGTAGTGGCTTACTACTTCCAGTATGATAGCGCTCATTCAAGAGCATTATGAGGAGTGGTACCAGGGCTACGCTGCGACGAAGAAGTCGGAGCAAAGCTGCCGCCGCTCCCTCGAGCGCCTGCTTCAAAGACAGCTGCACCGTAGTATTTTCTTGTTTCAATACTATTGCTGTTTAATAACTGATATCGTATGATTATGAATTCTATGTATTGTTCTAAGCTACAGCTTTTACACCCAAAAGCCTCATGAGACCAAGCTTCCAAGCGTTGACCTCGAACGGATCAAGACGGACTTTGCGCTAAGCTTCTGGGAGAAGTATAGTGACTATGGTGCCTGCGAAATCTACAACGTGGACGAGACTGCTATCCAGATCGACATGCCCCCGTCAAACATTTGGGGCATCAAGGGGCGCAAGGGATCGGCTAAGGTCCAAAATCTCAACAAGCATTGCGGCCGTATGACTGCGGTGCTGACAATTAGAGCTGACGGTGAGTGATTTGATGTCTGTATGATTTTGCTATTGTAATATTTACTCATTACTGTTTTGTTACAGAAAAAACACTTCCAATTCTGTTCATTCTGCGAGGAAAGGTGGGGGTTTGATCGACTCTAATGAGTTGAGCAAACTCCCGAAGGGTCACTTTAACACAGTGCAGGAGCCAGGTTGGATGGATGCTCGAGGTTGCGCATTTTATGCTAAACAATTGCTATAATATGAAATTGACTCACCCGCGCTACTCCTTGCCGAAAATTTTCATTGTCATGTGTCGGATGAAGGAGTGCGCGTGGTGGCCGAGGAGGCATGCGCTGCAGTGGTTCCTTTACCCCCAAAAGCGCGTCGGTTTGTCAACGTCTTGACGTGGGGGTCATGGGGCCACTAAAGGCAATGATCCGTGGCAATTACGTTCCTAAGAAGGGTCTTTCAGCCCCTCAAAAACGTATTCGTGGCATTGAGGCTACGATCAAGGCGTGGGAAAAATTCGCTGCTAAAGACGTAATTAGTAGCTGTAAGAACGCAATTCCTCGCTACGAGTCAACGACGGTTTAATCACAACGTCAACATGAACTTTCTCTTTGCCACTTGAAGTTGTTTTAGCCAATCAGTCACTTAAATAAAATTGATCCGACTTTTGGTGTCACAACGTTTTAGTATTGGGATGCTATTCAGTCTGCCCGGCGTTTTGTGTCGTTGTCGGTACACCGGAAGTAATTGGTCGCCCAATCGCCGTGCTACACACGTTCTCATCGACGAAGACGGGAACAGGATTTACGTTATTCTAGCTCTACTTCAGAAACAGCGTCGTCGAGGACGCATCCAGTGTTTGGTGACGTGGACCAACTTTCCTGACTCTGAGAATTCTTGATAATACGCCGGCCGCAATTCTAAGGTGGCGCACTAGTCAACGCTCCTCGTCACCTTTCCAAAGCGTCAACACCGTACTCCATCTAAAGTGGTGGGGAATGTAGTGTTTGTTGACGTCGGGAGAGCCGTTTTGCTCCTAGACCAATGATATACAAGGCTACGAGGCGGCGACGAGCGCAGAGTGTTGACGGGTCGGCAAGCATACTTGCCAATCAGACCGACACCAAGCACGACGGAGCGAAGACAACATTGACTGCGGCGACGTGGACGTCGCGAGGCAAGAGAACGCCAGTACCATGTTGTCAACGTCACCAGCCATCATTAGATGGACGACCTGGTTCATAAATGCATGTTGCTGATCTGCCCAGGAGGCATAGAGCACTAGCGATATATGACATTAAGAATTATGCCTCAATTCATTCAACAATTTCCGTTCTTCTAAGCAAGCAGCATTGTAACTGCCTTGGATACGCCGGAGCAAAAGAAGTAGTAGCAAACCAAAGAGGAATGCCAGCGTGGCCTCCAGTCAGCAAATCAGATTTAACGTCCCGGGGAGGGGAAAACTTCGAGAGAGGAGCGAGGTCACGGTAGAAGATGGCACGACGCGAATGATAGCTTTGGTGGCACGCCCCTTTTGCCATCGATGGCACGAAACACTAGCCCTGAAAATGAAACGACTGGCAGCGACCCGGCTAGAGAATTTGTGGGTACAAGCATCATTGCTTCTTGTGCTCGAGCCGGACTCAAAACAATTGGTTGTTCCAGATGCGTATGGCTGTGCCGCGATAACCACGAACTGCACGGCTCTCGATATCTGACACCAGGTGATTTTGTAGTTTACCGAGGCGATCTGCCCCATGCCTACGTGTCGTACATGGAGAGAAACATTCGTATTCAAAGCTGTATTAACGTGGATGGCTACCAGCGCTTAGTTGAGCGCTTGGCGTGGGCTTTCCACAAGGACTGTGGGTTATACTTCAAGCCTTGTGAGGCCAAACGCGACTCGAAGAACCGCAAGCGCTTTTGCAAGGATAGTCCAGCAAAGGCTGCAATCGCTAGAAAGAGGAATCACAACAAGGGGGTTACTGCAAGGGATGTCGCCGTCACTTCAGTTTGAAGACCACGTACCATGCTCACAAGTGCACCGGTGCTAGCGCAGATGACGAAGCAAAACAAGAGCAGGATTAAATAGCGCAATATAATCCTTGTCGTTGCATATCGTAGTATTCATACTAATATCAAACTGTGGGTTATCTTCATTCATATCATGGATCTACATTTCTACTATCAGCGATCCTCATTACTACAGGCATCGACCCGCATCCTTATAATCATCGATCTGCATCAACTACTTTGTTGTACCGTGGATTAATTTCACTACATATGAAAGATATTGGTTATGTAGCACCGATCCGAATGCCATACGTCGAATAATGCAACCCTGCGATTATGGCGTGGGCAACTACATCTCAAATTGTGACGGAATATGTCTAGTCTCACGAGGTCCCGATCCAGCAGTGTGCTGAATGTTGCGCCTTTGAAGAATACCGGCTGCTCGGCGATATCTAATGGGTACAGTCTCCAGTACGCTCGCTCGCGCAATAGGCGGAGCATGGTTTCTTCGAATCCACCAGTGATGATGAAAGTGACTTGGCAGCAAGTGCATGTAGATAGTGGCTGCACGTCATTCCCATTGTCCTGAAAATCATCAAGAACATGGGCGAAATAGCCTGATAAGCATTTAGGCATGCGTACTGATGAATAACCTTCGTGACCTCGGCGAAGAACGGTCGTTGAAGACGATCGAAAGGAAAATATCCGCGTCCAATAAACGCTTCAGATGCTTGAGAATCGTCTGGCGCCGATTCAACCGCCCGAGGCACAATCGCTCTGCAAATCGCCCCGGCCACATGTGTTGACTAAACACCCTTATGAAGTACGAATCTAATTGCTTCAAGTACGGATTGACCTTGACATGCGCCACGACGCCATATGTTTTGGGGACGGGTGATTGGGCTAATAGCTTGACTTTTGTATACGAGCGGTTCTCGGAACCGTTCCGACTAGGCAATTTTGGCCGGAATTTACAATAGAAGCTCCAATAAAATCCAGAGCTGTTCCGTGCGAATGCGCGGCTTTGTTATATAATTCCGTTTAGGGTACACTGCGCGTCAAATCATTAAGCCCCCAATTTTGGTGTAGCGTTTTGCCAATATCTCGGCTTGTAGGATGAACTAGCAGCTACTGTTTAGATATGGTGTCGCTACAAAGCATAGTAAGAGGCTACTTGTGTTAACGACTGAGATTTTATCCGCCTTCGTATGGCTGTCATACAAACTGCAGGATTCGGCAGGTGCGACACGATTTAGTACCATACCCTTTTTCTGACAGTACATACGCCTTTTTTGCAACAGCATACAAACTACTATATTAAAATATCGTATTTACTAGAACATGGCAAATGGTAGACACCAGTCCTTCGCAGCTACAGTGTAGCTGCAGCGTGCTCCAGGCCCTCCAGGCCTTTCCTTCTTAGGTGGGCCGTGTCAAAGCACGCTCGTAGCGGTCGCGGTGGCGGACCCTGTAGCACTTCCCCTACTTCAGGTGATGCGTGAAGTGCTGCTTGAATTGGACATTGTCAGCGTCATGTTGCACTCAGGGAACGTGCAGATGACGCCACTTTGCGCTCGTTTGGCATGGTCTCTTTTCGCTTTGGGGGGGGGTCACGATTACGAATGATCATAGCCGCAAATCTAGATTGAATATTGTGATGTGTACCGCTAACGGCACACCGTATCTTTAACGTACCTTGTAACCTTCGTGTAACCTGTGCCGGTATTGCCGGTATTTTAACCAGTTCTAGCATGACGATTTGTTGTGTTGAGTCGGTGTTTGGAAAGACATGAAAGAAGAGGGATTTGATGACTTTCCGAGTGGCCGCGTGTACGCCGACAAGAAGCCCCCGTGGTGGTTTACGTCTTTCTGAATAATATCCCTCTTGTGTGTACAGTTATTAACTGCTATTCTCTAACGTATCTGTCGCAGGAAAGCAGAGCTGCTATTTTCCAGACAACAACTGTAGCGGGGCTACACATTCGGTACATCTCCACCTTAGTGCAACATGCACTAATGGATACATTCGGGTAGACCACATCACAGTGTGGTCACCATTTATATTAGGAAGCAACATTATTAGTAGAAAGCAGCATCTTTCTACTAATAAGAGTCATGCATTAGGCCAGAGATTCTGCCAACCACTCGTTGGCAGAACCTCTCTTTATACATATCATTTTTAGGAGGAAACCTCAGTTAGCATGCAATTCAGTTCTCAATTTCACAGCAAGCTACTAATTAGTACCTTTATTTAGGTTTAACTATACTTGTGGACGCAAGTACACTTAACCTAAGAAATACTCCTGCGCTTCCTCATACATGTGCGCACACGTGTAAGCTAAAGTATTGGGCTTAAGTAAGCCCATTACAACAACTCTGATAAAATCACAGACCGCTGCAAGAACAAATGCTGCCCATTCGCTGTCCGCGGTCGCCTAACTGATGGAGGAAGTTACATCATCGGTCATCCCTTGCAGCACAAGACATTGCCGACCATTATTGCGAAGACTGTGGCCACTACGGACCTTCGGAACACGACCTCTGTCAAGGCCTCTGATGTGCGTGACAATGCCAGTATTCTTTTTGGGGCTGCCATTCCGTACAAGCAAGCTTATGATGCCATCCAGCGAGAGATGCAATCTGTGGACATGCGCGGCGCTAGCTATCGGCTCATGAAACCGTGACTAAACGCTATAGCTACCACCAACCCGGTAGCGTGGTGGACCTCGTTGTCTCAAGTAACGATAACATTGAAAGGGTGTGTTTGGCTCTCAGTGCATGGACCAGAAATCGTCAGTCTGCGCTTCCTGTCATTGCGCTAGACGCGTGCCATTTAGAGTCTAAAGAGCGTGGAACGATGTTTATCGCAAGCTGTCTAAGCCCCAATCGCGAGATTGTTGTTTTCGCTACTGATATTGGGATGATAGAGGATAGTGATTATTGGGAGGAGGTTCTCACGAAGCTAAATGCAGCATATCCGCTCATTATCAGCATGTATGTTGTCGTAATGAGTAATCGTGAAACGGGTCTCCTTTCTGCTATCGCTAAAGTGCTCCCGGATAAACGGCACGGGTACTGCTATCTTCACATCAAGAAGAACACGAGAACCGAGTACATGACAGACTTCAACGGCAAGATCACGGAGTTCGCATAGGCTACGACACTACTGAGTATGCAAGGCTGATCGACGAGTGCGCTAAAAAAACGCAGAGGCAACAGAGTATCTGAAAGATGAGAGCAAACCCGGAATCGTGTACCCTGTATCCCAAATGGAACGTGAATCCCGACCGTTGCGTAGCCTCCATCGGTATTGTATATCCGATCGATAGTGCGACCTATGAGCTACTGCATACACCGTGTGCACAGGAATTGATCAAGACAGTTGGATATCGTATTTATTCCCCCCACTGAGATGAGGACAGGTCACGAAAAACATTGTCGAATCAACGAACGAACACGTGGCTGCTTGGTGAGCGCGAGTGCACCTGGCTAGGGTGTCTTCAAGGCCTTACTCGAAAACTTCAAGAGCGAAGGTGGAAGTTGAAGAATGAAAGCGCGTTGGTACCGGGGCCTTTTTTTTCGTGGCTGCTTGCAAAAGTGAAGAGTAATACTATTTTGTGGTGGCAGCGACCCGTCAGCTCCGTCAGCGACATCGTAATTGAATTTATGCGTGTGACAGAGAACACGTATGCCCAAGTGGACGTCTCGCTGCGGATGTGCTTCTGTGGAATGTGGATGAAGCTTCGATACCCGTGTCTGCATGCGTGCGCAGATTTACGGGCCGTAGACATCGACCCTCTGACTGCTGTTTCCGAGTTTTACTCCGTTGAGCGACTCCGCGGCTGTCACGCGGAGAGCGCGATACCTGTAGATGTGGGTCTTCTCACCCCTTGATCTACTAATGCTCCCGTCATCCATGTAACGCGTGGTCGTCTTATGAAGGTGAGAATCCGAAATCGCTCCGAGTTTATAAACAACGACTCTCCCGTTTACTGCAGACAATGCTCCAAGCCTGAACACAACGCGCAAACATGTGATAGACGCCAAAAGGAAAACCTCAAGAGAATGAAAGCTCGCGAGGCCGCCCGAGATATGGCTCAAAAACTCCAAAGCGTGTGGACCTAACACCTGTACCTTAGCTAGACTACGGTTATGCTACACTCTACGGCGAGGCTACACGCCACATGTAGGTGATAGGTAACCTTTGGGAGACAGGAAACAATACCGATACAATTTGGCAGCAGGATACGTTTGGGCTGCAGGACGCTGTATGATGATTTCCAAAAGGTGTGTTTTGAATATAACGTATACAGCCGGTACTCCCACTTCCGACACCCGGTACCACTCACAAAGATTAGAAGGCATAAATTTTATTGCAGGCCTTAATTGTGATGAACACTAAACCTGCATGTTGGCCACGCGAAGGATGATGTCTTCCATTTTCACATCGTCGCCGTAGCTATACTCAGCAGCATTATCAGACTGGTCCTTGGGGCCCACGTAACAGATACCTGTATGACGGAAGCAGTTCTTGATTGTATTCTTCCCCCTGATCTCTTGCCATATTCCGTCGCTCCATCGCATAGCTTGGAGCTAATCAACGGCGTAGGGATCTGCCGTGGTCGAGGCCAGCTCATGCAGCTTGTGGTAGACCCACCGAAGCTGCTTGGTCTTGTACGCAGCCTTAAACAAAGCGATAACCCCGGCGTCCGTTGGCGGGAGGAATGCGGTGGTGTTGGGTGGTAGATGCTCCACGGTAACATTGGTCAGGTGGAGATCACCTGTCTTGTGGGAAGAGGCGTTGTCGACCAGTAGCAGGATTCGACGGCCTGCCGCGCGCATATCGCGATCAACACCACGAACCCACTCTTGGAAAACCTTCTTCGTCATCCATGCCTTCTCATTAGCTTGGTAGGTGAAGCCAAGCTGCGTCGCTGACTTCTTGTTGAAGCAGCGAGGGTTTTTCGCGCGCCCGAGATACAGGATAGAGAGAGCGTCCGTGCCGTCAGCATTAGCGGTCAGGGCCAGTGTGATTCTTGTTTTCTTCTTTTTGACGCCACGCATCTTCTTCGAGCAGATGGAACGCGTAGGAGCCGTAGCATAACATAACCCCGTTTCATCCATGTTATAAATATCCTCAGGGGCGTATAGATCTGTTACCTGCTGGACCCTACGTAGCCCCTCTCGAACTGCGGCTGGATCGGCTGATCCTGCTTCTCCGTCTAGCTGTCGGTGGCGCAGGCCGTACCTCCGCAAGAAGCCTTTCAACCAATCCACTGAGAAGTCTAGATTCCATGCATCACAAAGCTGGCTTCGCAGCGCGCGAGCCTTAATTACGATCAGCTCTCGGGACAGACAGATGTTGCGCTGCTCGACACTCTCGATCTAGGATGCTAGGCGCTTCTCGAGTGTCGGCGACGCCACACGGAGCTGCGTCTTGCGGTTGCTATCGCCGTAGCTGTCACTCAGGATGGCGGCCGCGTTCTTCAGTACGTCACTGGCTGTGTTTCTGGCGGGCGCGCTGTGCAGCTTGAACGTGGTCTTAACCCACGCTGCCAGGTCCGATTGACTCATCTCTGGGGAAGCGTGAGCCTTCTTGATGATGGCTCGCTTGTGGGCAATCTTCATCCAGCGACCCATGGTGCTTGCTTGCTTGCTGCTGCGCTCGTTTTAAAGTGAACTAGGAATCCACGGCCCCCCGTGGGCTCGGCGGTTAGGCGGGAAAAATCGGTGGGGGAAATCTGTCACCTATATAAAGTAATATTCAGGTGTGCATCATATTTGCACAGGTTATAGGTAAACAATTCCGTTTCGGGGCCGTCTTATTCATATTACAGTCACGACGGCCACTTCCGACACGGGGTCCACAAAAATACGGCATGTTTTAGCAGTATTATTACCGGTATCGGAATTACTTTCCCCTTACCCTTTCGAGGCTATTTTCCGATGGGGGCGCATTTATCTCTGGAACATCAGTCCCCGATGCCGTTGCAGCAGGAGACCAAGGCCGCCGCGTCCAGTGACGCCCCAGTGAAGCCTCCGGTGCACGCGGGTGCCGCACAAGATGGGCAGAGCGAAGCAACACCCGCCACCGCCGCCGATGTCGCCATG